>JAPDSC010064003.1:66378-87927 GCA_026290005.1 Latrodectus geometricus
GAGGCGTTTGCCCAATGACCGCCCACCGTTGAATTGCTACTAGGGTATCCTCTTAATTCACTTCAACACGAGTTCTTCTCATGAAAAATTACCCAGCGCCCTCTCACAAATAATTCTAATTGCCAACCACAAGAAAAATGAATTTTTATTCATTTGTGGTCAGCACATTTGTATAAAAATATTTTCAAAATACTTTCATCACACATTTTCTAAGAAAACTTAATCTTTCATTGCTTAATTCCTTACATTTTTTTTTGTCAGAGTACTCTGAATTTAAGAATATATATTGATTGCGTTTTATTTTTGTAGATATGATATCTATACATATTTGGCATGTACTAGTTAATATACAACTTATTTCTAATAATTATTACAAAATTTTAACTACAGAAAAAAACACTCTTAAGTTTGTTTAAGAAAATAAAATATTAACTTCTTAATGCTGTGTTTTAATGTCTTGAGATTTAATTTCGAACTATGGATTTAACAACTATTCATGTATTTTATTTTATTTTTTTCCAATTTTGTGTATACTGAAATCTTATGCTAAACAAATAATGAAATTATTCCTTTTCTATATTAAAGTTTGCAGAAATAAATACTAAATGCAATGGTGAATAATTTAAGAGTTTTATTAGATATATATCAAAGATTATTCTCATTTAAATAAATGCCTTATTTTGCTTGGATTGCTTTTAAATATTTTTGAAGTAATTCTGTGAAGTAAGGTAATTGGTTTTGTTATTTGAAAACAAAAATGGAGCAAAGATTAAATTGCTTGTTTTTGAATAACATGCAATTTAAATTAATCTTTAATTTTCTATAATCGTTTATAATATCATTTGTAAATTTTAATTTCCTGAATAATTTTTGAAAAAAAATAGGCAAAAATTAGTGTTTATTGAATTCGATTTATTGCATTATAAATTATTCAAAAGTTACACGCAAAATCTTAATTCAATTATGATTCTTACATATAATTTAGAAAATACTGTATTTTGATGTTTATTTAAGGAAAAATAACAGTATTTGCTGTGTGAAAATTGTTTTCTGTGAAATTTCATATATAAAAATATAGTGGAATAATATACAGCAAATAGTTTAATAACAAAATATATATATCAAGAATAACTATATTTAAATTAAAGAAAATATATATTTCTATTAAGAAAGTATATTCTTGTAGAGAATAATTATTATAATAAAAAATGTCAAAAAATTTGAACACTAAATGAAAATATATATATCCTATGGTTGTTTAGAAATTAAAAAAAAATAATGGTATAAAAATAGAGTAATAAATTTTCTAATTGAATAATCATATGTTTAATACTTTTATAAAATATGTTAAATAAATATTAAAATGAAAAAATTTCCAAATGCAGATGATTAGTTTACATTTTACCAATTATGAAAATTATTTGGTACTATTCAGCATGACATTTTTGTCATACTGAACAATTTAACCAAACAGCAATCACATTTGACTATAGGTTGAATTACCATTGGTTCAGTTGTTTTACAATTTCTAATAATTCCCCGTGTTTGAGCGGGAGGTAGAATACCTCTACCACACACCTGCGTGTCGTAAGAGGGGACTGATGAAGACCCAGTGCCCGGGGGTATATCCGGATTGGAGCAAAAGTCAGACTTCTACCCTTGGGTGTTCCATCCTACCCTAGGGTGCTCCAGGTTCTAATAGAAGCTGCTCTTTACCTTCTCCATAATATCGCCTTTAGAGAGTCATACAGCATCGTCTGTCGCGCTGGATAAACAGAGACGCGTTCGAGGTTTAGGAAGAGGGCCTCGTCCGAACTTTTCGCTACAAAGAAAAAGAATAGAGGCAAGTCTGGCTCCCTCCTCTCGTCCATCCCTGGTTTAGCAGTAAGACCCCGGGAGTGCGTTGGATTTCGGGGGTGATAGATATGATTTTCGGTCATATCTATCACTTAGAAGTCAGACTTAGAAGTGGGCATTTGAAATGCATGACGTTCGACTCTGGGCACAAAATCTTTTCATTTTGCAATACATGCTATCTGAAACCGGCTTCCTCCGATCACATCCTGGATTGCTTGGAAATCACTCTGGCGGATGTTCGAGCAAATCCACTACTGGTGCTCGACTTCACTAGGGTTTACAGTGTCATTGATTTGATCTAGATGACGCTAGATCTCTGAGGGATTGGAAACAACAACCATAACCATTTCTAATTCTCCGGATCAGGTTTCTAGCTGGTGATTATTGAAATGATGGTTAACCTCTTAGTCAAAGTTAATGGGGAATAAGGGGGAAAGATTGGCCTTTTTGGGGAGAGTTATCGCTATTTTTGTGGTTTTTCCATAATTTTTGGTAATCAGTGTATTACGTGGGGTTTTATTCAAGTCTAAATACAAAAAACAACATTTATCTACACTTCGACGATGCAAGCAGACAGCATACTCGCAAAGCGAGTGTAAGTCCTTTAGTGTTCTCTGAGGGAGAAACTTATCCATACTTGGAAGTCGCAGGCGGACTGCCTACTCGAGAAGCGAGTGTAAGACTCGAAATATCCACTGCGTTTGCCTAACTCCCCATTTATTTTAAAGGTAGTCATAATACAATGCCCAAACGCGTGATGAGACCCTCGCAGAGAGCGTTATCATTACATGTGCGGGTTGGGGTATTGCGCCCTCTAGGGGTACTTTGAGGGAAGGTGGGCCATATACTCATGCAGCTAGAAGGAAACCTAGAAAACCTCTAGTACCCATCCCGAGATGACTGGCAACTCTACTGCTGTTACAGGGTGAGCCAGAGTCCGCCCATTGACGATTGTCTTTAATAAAGTTTTGCTGAATCTTCCTCGAGAACCAAAGAAGTCGTTTCACCAGCTTGTCACTGTAACTTAGGCATTGTCGTTACTAGCCATGTAGGACAAAGTTCACACAGAAACAGATGGCTCGTACTCGCTGGCCATGTAGTAACCAACGAGCAGCTATGCTCTTCTACGCTTTAATAAAAGTTCTTGTAAAATGAAGTTGAACACTGCACTCAATAGTAAGTTAGACACTAGTATAATGCGTTAATCGTTTGAGAAACTATGATTGTGGCCGGATAACACCTTGTGAGTGCAAGCTTCCAGAAGAAGATAGCTTTTTAGAGAGTCTCTGGAGAACACTTTTTCTGGCACATACAATGTACTGAAGTTCATGAGATGCCGGTCAGCAACTATCACAAACGTCCCGGCTCCTGTGGTCTGTGTTATGTTTGTTATTGTCACTATCGGTATAGCTAGATGTCCCAAATTGGCCGAGTTTCAAGACTGCTACATATGTGGCAGGGTTCTTCATTCGCTGGGCTCTTGCATCTTTGTCAAATCCGTTGGATCCCTTCTTCACTGCAAGGTAAAGTGCTTCCTCAAAAAGGTGAAGCATGCCTGTTCCTCAAGATGGTGAGGGCTGCAAATATGTTAGAGTAGCTGTTGTGTAGAAACTGATATCCTCAAGTAGGTGAGGTCTGCCATGTTGGTTCATATGCTGAGATCTGTGTGCTGAGTCATTGAGCACAAGGAATGTTAATCATTTTTTTTTCATTATAAAATTAGATGATTATATTAAATCCAATAAAATTAACAATGAATTCCGCCAAATATCACTAAATTGTCTTCTGTAAGTATGACTAAATCTTTAATATTTGTATTTTATAACAAACTAATAGTTAAAAATTGAAATACTTCTATAAAATTTAGAATCGAATTCAGTTCGAATATAATAAAATTAAATAAAACATTCAGACATTCCAGCCATCAACAATTTACTAATAATTCGTAAGTGAATACATACAGAATTATGTAAAAGTAAATGCATATATGTGAAAATGTAATATACTGAGGATTATTTCCACGTTACTTCGAGAAAACACTCTGCAAAGGGATTAGTCTGCATTCATATAGTGATCCAGGAATGCATCATCTGAATCACCGTGTGTAAATGAGGCGAAGAAATTACATTAATGAAACAATCCTATTATGTTATGACAAGAAGAATTACATCGTATAAGATATTGATTAATTTATGTTTTTGGCTTTTGAAATTTTTGTTTTGTGTTACAAAAACAATAACACATATTTTATGAAGTTTTTTCTTTTTTTTTTATAATTGCTATAACTTAACTTAATATAACTTTATAACTGTTATAGATTTGAATTAAAAAAAAATTTAATAGAAAACGATGGATAATTAACTTAGTTTTTTCAGACTTGTCATTTGATGAGATTTTAACTGTAAAACATAAAGTAGATAACATTAAAACTTACTAAAACAGTACCGACTGATGAAAATATCGCGTGTTTTACAGCTATTAGGGTTTATTTCACATCTTATCAATATATATATATATGTGTATGTATGTATGTATGTACATGTGAACTTATTTGTGTAATTGAAAAAAAAGAAATACTTTAATTAAAAATATGTGATAAAATACTTTAATTGCATAATTATATCAAATGAAATTATTTAAACTTTTTTCAAGAAATTTTAAATGAATTGCAAAATAAATATACATTTATGGATCTTCAATTTTAACATACACTTAAAACACACAGATCCATGTAACATTGCAAAACACTATCATATTTATCGCTTTTAAATTTGCTTAAAATAATTCAATAATATTAATATATTTATTTAAAAACGATTAATTTTTTATATTGCTATTAGATAACATACTGTATTTAAAACCCGTTCATTATATTTCATAGAAACTAATTTCTACGAAAATTAATTTCTACCAAAATTAGTTTCTATAAAATATAATGAACGTATTTTAAATACAATATGTTTTCTAATAACAATATAAAAAATTAATCTTTTTCTTATCAACATAAAAATTAATTATTTATTGTCATAATTTAGGATTCATTATAGCATTGTGAAAAATTAATTATTTTTTTTAATTATAATGAACCGATATACCGAAATATTTGATTAAAGTACATTTCAATTTGTGGTGACTTTAGACGTTTCGTCTAGCTATTGGCTCTTTATCAAAACGGAGTTATTCTTAGAAGCACAAGTATATATGATATAGTGAATTTTAAGGAGATTTAGCAATAAATTTTTTATTGTTTTCTTTAAGAAGTTGTAATATCTTCCTGGTGTTCAAGAATGAAATTTGTCTTTGTTGCTTCATCAATTTAGATAAATAAATAAAGGCTGGTCCAAAGATTTCTAGAAAAATTGGGTATTAATTAGATTCAAATAGTTAATGGAGAATAAAAAATTAAATACTTTTCATTTAAAAAATTTTTTAGTAGCAATGTATTATATAGTAGCATTGTAAGTAGAATTATGCCATATAATTCAATTTGTTTCAGCAATCTTCTGTGGGTAATAATATTTGAATTAAACCATTTAAAAATTTAACAAATAAATATATTTCAAACTATTCAGCACAAAGGTATTTTATCACTAAGACTTAATGGTATAGTGTGGTATTTTATAATTTACAAATAACTAAAAAGTAGTACTGATAATATTTTATCCCGCACCTTATTACTATTAAAATAGTGTGATTAATATTTTTTTTTCTTACTTCATATTATCATTAATTTTCCTACTGCAATGTCTGGATTTTAATGACTTTTATTAATCCTTTTATTTTTTTCTCAAAATATTCATTTAAATCAACCTCAGACAAAATTTTTATCGCCCATCATTAAAGCTGGAATCACCCACTAGTGAGCAATTTAACCACATGAAATACCAGTGGTATAAAATTATAATATTTACCCATTAAAAAATTTATGGCAGAGACTTTCAAAACAGTAATTATACACCATTTGTGAATAAAGTTTCTAAAGTTAACTAGAATTCCAAATGTTTTTAATACCTTCATTTATTTTCTAAGAAGCTACAAATGGTTATAAACATGTGGCGAAACAATTAATGATTTTTTTTCATTGAATCTAGATAAAAATGAAATTGTATTATTGAAATTAAAAATATACATTTCAATTAATTTTACATATTTCTTATGTTCTTCATTTCGCTCATAGATAAAGAACAAAAAATTAAAAAATTCAAAGGGTTACTTTATCAGATTACCTAAACTTTACTTCTCTATTTCATGAGAGCCAGTATGCACTTTAAATTGACAGTACAAAACAAAAATAAGGCTCAAAACACTTCTATGAGAGCTATAAAACTTTGAAACAATGTAAGGAACACAAAGAGATATATTCAGAGCAGCAATTTAGTTACATGTGATGACAAAAATGAGTTACTTGTAATGAAATCAGGATTTTTAATTTGGTACGACTTCTCTTAAGCCACTAGAACTTTCGTACAAATAGATGTGAAGGGGTTATGAGTAAGACTAGAGAATCTGCGCAACTTCTTGAACGATATTGTACTCACTATTATGCATTACCCCAGTGGATGCCAAATATGCTTCAATTGGATTTCGAGCGAGAGAACATGTTGATATTTTATATATTGTATTATTTCTAAATTATTTTTTTAAATTCGAATTGAATAACGTTCGGGACTATGCCTTAGGATAAAAGAATCATCAACGGTTCTAACATAAAATTCTACATAAAATGTCAGTGTTTACTGCATACTTTTGATCAGCCAGATAGTGATACCGAATAATATTTACAACAATAAATGCAATAACACTGTTTAATATTACTCCAACGAGGATAGTCCTCAACATATTCTTGTTTGCCTCGATTTTTCCATGGAGGAGTTTCTTGAGAGACCTCTCCTCTTCCTCGATTTTTTGAGGGTATATGAACATATGGATCCGGTGTAGCTCCGCTACCCCAGATGGGATTGGAAACAACAACAACACTGCTGGCCACCCAAATTGCAACACCAAAAAAGACAAGATATATCACAACAAAATTTATTTTGTAGATAACATGTTGATCAAATATCAAATGATTAAATTTATAAATTCCTGTGAAGTGTGGTTCATGCCAAAATCAGTAGCCAGAGTACAATCCATTGTTGGAGATCACCGCTGCCACACGCCTCGACATTGATTCAAAGGGAATTTGGATGTGTTCTTGGGGTACAACAGACCAAACAGCTTTCACACGTTTCCAAATTTGATCTGGTGTGGCTAATATTCAGCTGGAAAATGTGGCCGATGAGAGACAAATCATTAGTTTTCTATTATATCGAATTACTTTGTGCACACATTTGTATTATATTTAAAGTAGCATTATGCACACATTTGTATTACTTTAACATTGTGTGCGCACACTCACATTCTTTTTTTTCAATGAGTATAGATAGTTCCACGTGAAAAATCAGTTAATTAATTTAACTATCACAGTAGAACTGTACTTATACTACTTTAATTGATTGTATTTTTTCGTTTCTTTTGAATAGTTTTTATATGTTATCTATAGTAGGTGTGTCATAAATTATCATAGCGTTTCCATTTCAATTTTTATTTAATAATTTCTCATAAGAAATCGTTTTTTTTTTTTTTAATTAATTAGTACAGTTTAGGCCAATATCTTGTTATAAGCAAAGTCCACCTATATAAATTCAATGATCTTCTGAATAATTTTTTTTTACTTACAATTTTACTATTCAGAAAAAAGATTAAATGGAAGGCTATAGCACAAATATACTGTCGTTTAATGGAGCTTACTATGCAAATCTATGACTTCTCCCGTTTTGTCGAGTTGAAAAATTAGATTCAATTAGTGAGGTTTTGTCATCGTGCAATTTAAGACAACAATCGAATACGATTTGTGTTGAGGAAAGTCAGAACACGACTTGAGACATGTGCTCTTACATCATCTTGTTGAAAAGCCGAGCTGACAACCGAATGGTTAGCCTTCTGATGTTTGATTAAACAACAGTTGATGCCTTCGAATCCCAACTCGGGTTTGGATATTAGTCATGGTTCAAAATACTCTTTAACAGTAGGTTCTAGTTTACCTAGTCCTCATGCATAATAAATCACCGTTCAGCTAGTAACAAAACAAATCATTTTGCTGAAACTGGATTTTTACAGGCCTCGAAGATAGGACACGGCTGCGTGCCTTAAAATATAGTGAATATACTAATCATCGTCGCTTAGAACTAGAGGTTTATAATTCATGTAAGCCAATCGCTATTCATATACCAGTAGAAAGTCCCAAGCAGATATCAAAAGCAACCCGAATATTCTCCTCAGAGGCTCCAGACATGAATGCAACCATCAGAATTCCGCACACAGAACCAGGATTTGTCTTAAAAGACGACATTGTTACTCTCAGTATTCATCTTTGTCACTGGATACACCAGTCACCATTGGTCTCTATTCTCCATTATTAATGAAACAGAAGTAATGATCACTGATAATTGCGCGTTCTACTACAAACTACGTTGCACTTCACCGAGACCTAATGGAACACAACAATCTCGGGAGTATAAGGTAACGTGTTCGACCCCAGCCACTGTTAAGTAACGAGAGATTGATGTTGAACTTCTGCGTGCAAGTTGGTAAGTTAAAGTGTTTGAGAGTTTTCCAGGTTTCCAACTTTTCGACATTTGAATACAGTTCACTATGAAAAATCCTCCAGGAAGGCAATTTACCCTCTGAATATTAAAATGTCTTATCATGGACTTCGGCCTTTAACAAGTACATTACGTGGTATCAAAACTTTACAAGCGAATTCTTGAATTGTTGAACACAAATCCATTTCCCAATTATTGACCTGTGATTTGGTTGTGAAGTTTTGCCAGGTCAACTTCACAATATGCTTGTCTTCTCAAGCATTAGACATGGAAGGTTGTTGAAATCAAGCATATTGTTCAATGATTATCAGCAACCTATTGATTTCCTATTCGTGATATTAAATACCAATTACTGCGAGTGGCACAATGTCGGAACAATTATTCGTACTGCCGATAGCGATGCCTGTCTCTGCCGAACTCCAAAACTCTTACTGGTAACTATTTTATTCTTATTTGAGACTACACGGTATTCTTGGAAAATTTCTACTTTACAGAGTGAAAATGAAAAATCGACTGTATAACTGTACTGTGTTGTACCTTTATGCAATGTTTTTGTTTTTTCTCTTCTACATCACTAAATTGAGTTAAAATGATTTTAGTGTGCCAACCACTTATTCCTTTCATGTGATTTTGACGTTCGTAATGTTGTTTCTTTCTTTTGTTTCACTTTTAATAACTTCTAGTGTGTATTGTGCACATTCTTATACACTACTAGTCGTTTAAAGTGCTGTACAAGGAAGATATGAGAAATTTTCTTACATATTAAAATATTTATAGAAACCAAAAATCTAATATTGGAAATAAGTGTTGAATTTCCAAAAATTTTGGAAGTATAGATTCTGAAAATCAGTATCCAGGACAAACTCATCTGGCTGCAATAAGAGAACCAACATATCTAAGTAATGAGTCATAGATTGTATGTCACGTACAGGTTTCAATGCTGTTTTAATCTAATGTAGCGACTGGAGTATGTCAATCACTTAAGTGTTGTATGTGGTAAGCCAATCACTTGGCAACTATTTACAGGTTTTCTATTGTAGAAGGATTTGAGAAGGCTCTAGCAAGAAACATCCCTACCTTGTACAAGAAACATCCGTACCCTACCCATAAAATACGGTCGTGTATTTTGCTAAAACGTACCATTGCTGGAATAAAAGACACGCACTTTAAAATAATAGAAATGTAACGGCTACTATTCAAAGTGCCATCAATTAGAATAATATGACCAAGACATCTATCCCGGTGAATGATGATGACAGTGTCGAATACTGACTGGCGATGCTGCCAAACACAAATACAATCCTATGGAAAATTAGAATAATAAATAAGAATTACATTCTTTTCTAAATTTGGAAAAAATGCTTTTCGATTTATTTGAATTCACTAAGTAATAATGACTGGTTGAGCCATCACAATCAGGTAATTTTGCGAATCTAATAATTTATCATCAATAATTTTTGTTCTTAAAATTGGAAATCAGTTAGATATGTAATTAAAAAACAAAGGAATTTTAATTGTCTTAAATAATAATAAAAGATTTACATCTTTTAGATTTGCGAGAGAAAAAAGATATTATACTTGATAAATAAAGTCAGCGGATTGAAATTGTAATTAAAAATATCTAAAAAAACACCGTAGTACAGAAAAAAATAATTTTAAAAATGAAAAATAATTTAGAAAACGCTTAGATTTAAATTCCATTATTATAATAATCCTATTGTATGAACAGAATTTTATTAATAGAAAAGAAGGATCTAATTTTTTCGGTAACAATTGAGTTAAGGCAACATTTATAGTTAAAATATCCGTCAGTTAGGGAATTATGTCACTAAATATGTTTTTTATTTAATATCAAACTTATGTTTTATATATTTAAACAGTGTCCGACGCGTTATTTATAGAAAGAGTCACGGTCGATTTCGCATTGAAATATTAAACTTACATGAAATAATCTTTTTTAAGAAATTATTATACAATTTTGATTAAAGTGTTTTCATATGTCCTCAAAACAAGCATTAAATTACACATATTAATAGCCTTTTGTGGTAACTTTGAAACAATTTATTAATACATACCTATAGTTATATGCTTTTTAATGTTTATACGCTAAACCCCAATCTTGAAAGCTGTGGTAATAACCACACAGCCTCTTATGCAGGATGTCCTATCAACCCAATAAACAAAAATAAAAAAATAATAAGCCCACAATTACTTCAACAGCAAATCTTAGAAAACCAAACGTTTCTTCACCCAAGCGGTGGCTAGTAGCATCCCCCATCAGCATCAGGCTACCCTCCCATCCCCCAATCCAATACAGGAATTAGGTAATTTAGAAAATTTGCAAACCGTTCTTCAACTTATTAGGCAAATTAATTTAATTTTTAAGAAGTACCCAACTTTACTTCAGATTGTCCCTCTCCTTGAAAAAACCACCCACCCTACTGATAAACTTAATCTTCTACTTAAAGCCCTAAGCGCTAGCAACCCATCTGAATGTCAGTAAACAAATTCAAGAACCTCAATTTCATGATGTGGAATGCAAATGGCATCCTTTCAAAATTAGCAGAGTTTAAAAACTTTGTTCTAAAAAATAGTCAGGATGTCATCTTCCTCCAAGAGACCCATTTAACTAAAACAAGCAAATTAAGCATTCCAAATTATTCGACTTACAGGAATGACAAGGCAACAGCTCAGGGCGGGACTGCCATCCTGGTCAAAACAAAAATTAACCATTCCCACCCCCAAACTTTACTGAAGCCACAATCATAAACCTTCATTGTTCTGACAGTGTTGACATCTCCCTGATTTCATTGTACATCCCCCTATAACCAAATCCCAGCTTGTAATAGACCTAGAAAATCTTCTGCCCATAAATCATAAAATAGTAACAGTTGGAGACCTTAACGCCTAACACACAAACTGGGGCTGCAGTTACAACACCTCTGGAAGGGTTCTCAATTCCTTGATACAGAACACAGACCTTAATATTTTGAGACCGAATAAACTAACCCACTATGGCCACACTTTTGGTAATTTTATCGATTTAATGCTCCCCAGGGGGTCCAGCCTCCAACAAAAATTATTACTATTGAAGAGCTCTCCTCTAATCACTATCCCGCCATAATATACTTCAACAATTCCCAGGCACAAAACTCTGAAAATCTCAAAACACACCACAACTGGAATAAATTTAGACACGAAATTAATAACTCTATTCCAAATTGTTCCTTTAAAATTTCTCTCTACCAACGATAATCAACTCGAATTTAAAGTCAATGACGTCACTGAAATTATTAAAAATGCATTAACAAACAGCAAATTTAGTAAAACCTGTACTATTGCCGAAACCCTCCCAACCCCTATTTTAAATCTGATCAAAGAAATAAATAAATTAAGAAAACAGTAGAACCGCCATAGATCCCCATTAATTAAAAACCGAATTAACTCCCTTAACCCTTCTTTGCATAATGGTGGAAATTTCCATCATAACCTATAATGCCCAAAAATTATATAAAAGGACAAGTTCACTTTAAGTTGATCGTGTTTGGATACCTTTTCAATGTCCATTGCATAAAAAGAAACATAGCTGTCAAAAATAAACAAGTGTCATTATCAGTGAAACGAGCTTAAAGTTGTCTCATTCCGCTTTTTGTTGTAGTTGCAATAAACGTATGATTTCGTTTATAATTTTGTTTTATTATATTAGAGTTTCTATTGCTAAAAAATTGAAAATGAGTGGAAGAAAGGTTTGTAACACGTGTTTCTGTTATTTTCCTCTTTTATTCCTATTTAGTACTAAGCTAATGATCTAACTTTGGATGATGATGGAAATTTTTAGCATATTGTTTTTTGCTAAATTTATACTATAAATATATACTAAGATTTTTTTTAACCATTTTTCCTTTAATTTGAACATGAATTATATCAACTTTATTAATTTCACCAATAAAGAAAAAATCATGCAAAGAAGGGTTAAGAGAATAATTAAAGATAAAATTACTGAACATCACCAAAATTCTTGGAACAATTTCATTACTAACCTAAACCTGGAAGATATCTCCTTCTGGAGAGCTGTATACAATAAAAAAAAAAAAGAAATTTGAACCGATTCCACCACTTTTGGACAACAACAAATTAGTCACGTCAAACAAGAAAAAAGCTGAGTGCCTTGCTAAATCTCTAGAGAAGCAATTTGTACCCAACAACTTACCTAACCCAGCTCAAGAGCACAGGGTTAATCATGAAATTACTGAATACTTCCAATTTTGTACTCCCCCCCCCATCAAGCTCCTGAGGTCTCAGCATCTGATTTAGAAGAAATTATTGCAAAATTAAAAAATAAGAAAAGCCCGGGACATGACCAGGTGACAAATAAAATCATGAAACAAATCCAACTAAGGCGATTTGCTATCATACCTCCATCATTAATGACATCTTGTAACTTTCCAAATATATGGAAGAAAGCAGTGATCATACCAATCTACAAACGGGGAAAGTGTAATAAAAAACCCCAAAGCTAAAGTCCATTTCTTTATTACCCACCATGGCTAAAATCGCGTTAAAAATCATCCTTAGAAAATTAAATGAATTTGAAAATCAAAACAAAATTATTATTCCGGACCAATTCGGTTTCAGAAAAATTTATCCACTACCCACCAACTATTGAGAGCTGTAGAAAAAATTTCCAAAGGTCTAACCAAGAAAAAATGTACTGGAGGAATATTTCTTGACATAGAAAAAGCTTTCGATAGAGTGTGGCATAGTGGATTAATTTATAAACTAAAAGTCAACAATTTCCCCATCCATTTTATTAAACTTATTCAAAATCACTTAACCAATAGGACTTTTACAGTAAGATTAGCAAATATTTATTCTGAAGACAGACCCATTCACCCAGGCGTCCCTCAAGGATCCCTGTTGGGTCCTTTTCTATTCAACATATTCATTAATGATATCCCCAAACATCCAAAAAATATGCTTTACCTGTATGCAGATGATACTGCTATTCCATCCACCAGTTACCAACTGAGTAATATTCATAAAAATTTATCTGAACATCTTGTGGCCATAGAGGAGTGGTTGAAGGTATGGAAAATCAAAATTAATGTCACAAAAACGCAAGCTGTTTTCCTCACGAGGAGGTTGACTAACCCCCCCCCCCCAAATCATGTTAGGTGGAGTGGATTTACCATGGAAAAATAAGGTGGACTACCTCGGCTTAACAATAGACAGAAGACTAACTTGGAAACAACATATCCAAAAAACAAAGACTAAATTTATCACAGCTAAAACTCTCCTATACCCACTAATTTCTCTAAATTCTAAACTGTCCCTGTTTAACAAAATTATTATTTATAAAGCATACCTCCGCCCAATAATCATTTATTTTGTACCAATCTGGGGTGGAACTGCCATTACAAATTTTAAAATCATTGAGGCGCAACAAAATAAAATTTTACGAATGATCTCTCGGGCGGAATATTACTTTAGGAATTCCCTAATTAGGGAAAACCTAGGTATATTGTCGCTCGAAAGATACAGTAAATATCTCTTCTTTAGATTTTACGATAACCTACCCAAAATTAACAATTCGGAAATCAGCAAAATTGAAAATTATAGCCCATACGAAACTCAAAATTTTCATAGGCCGAGGTCAGTTCTGAGGATAAAACCTCTCACTAACAACCCCACCCACCACCCGAGATGTAAATACAAAAAAAGATCTTGACTTTAATCACTTTATTAACTGTAAATAATTTCCTTTTTATAAATATCTGCATTATTTATATTAAATGATTTGTACACGTTGTCCTTTAAATTACTTGTTTTTTCTATGTTTAAAATTGCTTATTTTATGAATGTATTTAAATATATATATACATTTATTCTTATTCTGTCTATTGCTATGATTCTCCTGCAATTGTCATGTTGTATTACTTTGTAATATATTACTCAAGATATCCTAGTCTTTCTAACAATTATGTTTTGATATTTTCCTTGTAAATATTTTTTTTTAGTCAAGATCTTTTTATTTTCACAACTTTTTCGTGTAGTACTTTTTTTATTATTGTAAATACATAATTATTCAAGATTCTTATCTTCCATAAATTTGTATTAATTTTTAATGTCGTTTTCTTCGCTGTCATTTTGAACATATCTCAATTTCTTCATGCAAATAAAGCATACCCCTTATCTTACTTGCCATGCAGAGTACTGCTTCCTTGGGAGCACTTTCCTCTATTTATTATGCAAATCTCATCTTTAGGCAATAACAATTTAACTACCATTGTCTTAGATTATTCTTTTAGGAATATAAGGTAAATGGCCGAAAGGCTAGAAACGTATACAGCCCTAGATCCATCTCTCTCTGTTGGTTGGTTTTTGAAACGTAAATTTGTCTAAGCTTCGTTCAAGCTTTATTTAGTTTAAAATGGTTTTTCCGAAACACTATTCACGAGTGATGAGAAAAATGAATCCACAAACAGTAAAATTGAAAGCAGGACGCTAACTATTAATTTGGTAGTAGGACGTATATTCACCGCTACAAGATGAATGGTTAGCATCAATGTAGATATCACATAGGAAGATTATTGATTTGCAGCAAATTCTTCAATTAGATTTTTAAATATTCGCTGATTACCTCAAATTTCAAGAATTTGGTTCTAAATGTGGAAATTTTAAAATTCTGCATTATTGCTGAGAATTTTAAAACTAAAAATTTATTTTTAGTATTCAAAAGAAAAATTCTTAGAAATGAAAGAAAAAGAATTCACGTAAAGGATTGCAGCTGTCATAGATAACTTAGATTTTGAAGAAAATGCAAACATGTTTTTTGTAATGAAGTAGGAAAGAAAACTAACATTGTAATTTTACCATGAAAATGATTTGAAGTTTCAAATTTTAAAATAAAATAAGTTTTGGGAAACATTAAATATATTTCAAAAGACTTTAGGGATATCTGAAGTACTTTTCCTTCAACGGTGTTCAGAAACCACAGATTGCGACATGACAAAAGATGACCATAAAAAAAGTGTTCCTTATTGTTTTTGCATTCCATGTGAATAAATGTTTTGTATTCCATGTGTATAAATTTTGTGGTTTTACAATGGCGTTCTTAAATGTACGCATTGTGCGGAGTCGATTTCCGCTTCCCGAATATAGCAAAAATACATTTTATGTTGACAAATACGCAATTTAATAACTTATTTTATAAAGATGTATACCAAACTCGGCCACCACATATTTTCCAGATTTACTACTGTAAAGAAAAGCAAATGCATTACATTTCAATCCAGCAATTCAATGTTGTAGATACGATAAATTTCGAAAACTTAAACAGAATTACCTTGTGTAAGATTTTCGTAATTTCATAGAAATAAGGCAAAAAGAAATAACTTTATATTTTACAAGCATTTTATTCAGTAGTCATTGGATTTTCAGGCGAGTGTTTTTCAGACTTATATGCAGACTTATATGACAAATAACAAAACACAATTGCTCAAACATTTTCTATCTAGTTACATTTATATTTATACAAATTTAAAAAACAATTTGTTAGATAAAAACTTCGTCTGCATAATTTCGAATTTTGTGGTAAATTTAAATAACAATTATAATCCAATTAGAAATTCAGAATATAGCAAATTGTACTGTAGAAGATCATATAATCAGAATAATTAAATAAAACAACAAACGAATGTATTAATACTCATTTATTTTGACCTAATGATATTCAACATCATACACACAACGAAAACTTTCAACAATTTTTAAATAAACTAATCACATTCACAGAAAGACATCAATCACAGTAAGATGCTATATAATTATACCCTGAAAAAGGAACTGAAATGTCAATAAAAGCTTTCTTCATGAAATAATTCTAATAGCCATTTCTTTATTCTGGATTTTTCTTCGGAGGAGTCAAATTTATGAAGATAACGCCAGAATTAAAAACCTGCATGAAAAAATATTTACAATAAATAGCATTTTACACAAAAATACAAAAGATATAAAGATAGTAACCACAGAAATATATTCAAAAGTAAAAATTAAATAAAAAATAACATTTAAAAAGTAAATGCGGTGCTTATATTTCCTTTCTAGTTATACTTTAATTTCAGATTAATGTTAGACATACACTAGTTTTAGAAGCAGATTTAAAGAAAAGCTGAGTTAAAAACTAATGATACTAAAGATAATGTTTCAAAAATATTTTAGCCATTTAAATAACAAGTTGAATTTTATATATATTTCGGAGAAAACTTTGAAGAGCTACCATGTAACAAAACATCGTTAAATTTAAGTGGTTAAAATTGCAAACTTCGCTGATTTCCCCCTCCCCCATTTTACTATTGTACTAATATATCTTAAAACTGTTTTAAGCATATTTTGAAAATAAATGTTTTTGAAATATCTCCATATTAATTATGAATATATACATTAAATATATTCACCTAATAAAAGTATTTTGACAAATATTTCATTCAAAGCAAATATTTGAAATAGTTTAAGGAAAAATCAATATTAGACATCTATTACTGAACTTCACTATTATCAGTCTATGTTATTGGAAAGAGAATTTGGTTTACTGCTCTAAAAGTCCATTTCTTTCATACAAGATCGAATTTGATTGAGAACTACGGATTGAAGTTTGCTTGGCTTAAGTTAAGGTAAATTTTTGCACATGAATGCTAATTCAACTAGTGCTGACAGTTTTAAAATGGATTATGAAACCTTATGTACATATTCATGCCTAAAATGGGAGTCAACCCACACAAATTGTTGAATTTGACAGCTAGAGCATTAAACAATCAGCTATCAATTTTTCTTTTGAAAAACAAAAATGAAAGAATGCAGTTTAGTAAATGAAACATCAGTCCATGGCATCCTCATACTGTATTTAATGCAGTTCAACAAATACATGCCACCAGGTTTTCATGGCAATGCGAAACATTTGCGTAGCTCATAATTATTAAACAATTCATCAGAATGTTTTAGTCTGCACTGTAGTAAAATTAAACACAAGTATGTTTACCAATACACTGTTAGCAAATGTGTTTTATAAGCAAATATCATTTACTCTTTTCCAAAATGGAGGAAAGTAACATTTGGTTTTTCAGTAACGCTGGTAACTTCTTGATAAATTGAGTAATTCAATGGGGACTACAATTTATAAAATGTATTCCAAACTACTATAAGCATTAGCATCTAAAATGGGAATCGAATCAATGAACTAAAGGTCAGGGCACTATTTACATAGCTGCAAAATCAACAGATAATAGGAATCAACATATAATTTAACATTCAATAAAAGTTTTTTTTTTTTCTTTTTCACACCACATTGAGTGGGCTGTCTAAAGATGTTGTAGAGCATTTTAATTTCCACTGCGTAACTACCTTCTGGGAGGATTATTCATATATAAGTGGCCATATTCACATGGCGCAAGGAGAAAATTTGGATAACTTCCAAGCACACGCTCCGATAGATCTGCTTGCACAAGGCAAAAACACAAAATCCATTCCTCATTGTTGAATAGTGGTTGAGATCGTACATCAGATCTTTTGCTCCAAAGAGCAGTGATCTACTGCTAGACCATGGTGACCCAAAATAAATCTAAGCAAAAATAATTGAAACTAGTTTATAACATAGTACACATTGCTAAAAAAGAATTAAATGTATTATCTTTTAATTGTCAAACAGTATAAGAGACAAATGTTTCATTTATCAAAATCTGTCCAGGGGAAATTGTCTATGGGAAAAGATTCGGACCCATGACTTGAGACATGTGGAAGACTAACAACTTTTTATATGCTTCTTTAGCAGCCAAAGTCATTGAGCATACAAAAAAGCATCTAATTGAAGTAACACACTAGTTTCCCCACCTTGTTTATCTCAATTTTAGAACATAATGCAATGTTTATTCTTCAATTAATGTTCATTAAGTAATGGTTAATTTTCAATTGATTACTTTTCTTTTCAAATATGAAAATAGATGTAAAAGTGTAAAAGATCTGGAAAAAATATTGTCAATAAAATCTTGAAATAATTGTTCATTAATGCATCTACAGCTCCTTACAAAGGTTTCTTTAGAACAATATACATTTTCATCATAATTTTTATACAAATATATGTATATACAGTAGATGTTCATTTTTGCGATCAAAGGAACCTGTAAAATAGTTTGTAGAATAGAAAAATAAGTATTAGATCTTAAAAAAATTTTTTTTATAATGAACTACTGTCATTTTATAAATAAAATATTATTAGAAAATTATTTAATATGTACTATATAAAAATTACAAATGAAAAATAAAATTCATATTTAAAAAAATTTTTTCATTCTATTAATGAAAAAAAGCAAAATAATCACGTTATTTCAAAACAATTTTAATTTAAAAATACATTTTTCCACTTTTTTTTTTTGTGCAACAGAGCACTTTACTGTTTAGCTCAAAAAAGTATCTCAATCTTGTTAGCCCTTCATCTACTTGTTTTAAATTGCAACAGTAATAATTTTCTTCATGTTTGATATCTATAAAAGATTTCTCCTTTTATTTAAGTTTTCAATCATTGTATCAACTAATAAGTCTTATAAATTACATTCAAATCCACATTAAAAAAAGTACTGAAACGAAATTTCGGGCAGCAGTCAGTTTCTTTGTTGAAGTTCAAGGATGAGAAACTCATTCATACAAGTCTTCAGGTAAAAGTCCTTGACATTCTTCAGTTACGGTAGTAATAAACCTTTATGCCTAAATAATTAAAAAAACTTTTTTTTTCCACATAATTCCAGGCAATAATCAATCTTTATAAGATGACTTTACAAGTGTATTTGAAGTTGTTGTATTTTGATGCACAGCTTGATAGACGGTAGTTTGGGGAGGAAATCAAATACTAAGTGCTTCAAAATCTGAGATTTCAACATAAGCAGTCTTAGTAACTGCTTATGTTATCCACAATTCGAAAAATATACGATTCACCAATGTAAATGTTGAACTGAATTTTTCAACCACAAAAAGAAAATGTCTTTAGAAAAATTGAAAAAAAAAAACCATTTAAAAAACACAAACAAAAGAGGCATGGAAGTAAGTTCACAAGACTTCAAAATTTTAGTTCATAAATGGAAATTAAAATTATCATTGCATCCATGGGACCTTGTTAGGTGATAAGTTCCCAAAATCATTAGCATTCATAAAAACGAGCGTCTATATACTGTGTGATACAATATATATATATATATATATATATATATATATATATATATATATACAAAAAAAACACACACACACACCTGATGATTACATATCTCAGAATAATTCCTGACATACAATCCTTAAAGAACAGTCAAAAAAAAAAAATTTTTTTTTTGAAGGTTTCATGGCATTGAAATGCTTTGTAAAATATTTAATTTTATATGGGAAATATTTTTTCATAATTGGAACATATCGGTAACATACTCCTTTTCCGCAACATCATTATTTAAAAAAATAGATAAGTGATAAATCGTTTCTTGAATCAGAAACAAAACTTTCATCATAAAAATTGATGATTTTTAAGCACATTTTATACCAGCAAAGACCCACAAGAAACTGAAGGTCAGAAAACAGCTTAATTTTCTCCAAGCAAAAAAAAAAAATTTATGGAAACTCAGTTCAATTATTATTCAACTTTTTTTGCATGTTTGTGCATCACTTGTGAACACTTAAGTTTTTTTTTTTTTTTTTTTTTTTAATAAATATATATGGAATTATGTATGTAGGAAAACTATTTCGAAATAAGAAAATATAATTGGAGGAAAAATAAAACCTAAAATTTAATTCAATAATTTCAGTGTATTTTTTATTATATTTATTAGCAGTATTGATTAGAATACATCACAATAATCTAAGAGAGAGTCTCTTAAAATCTAAAAAAATTCTCCATCACTTTATACTTACCACAAAATAATGTATTTGAAACCTATTTAGATAAAGTGATAATCTAATTTCTATATAGATACTTTTTCTATATAGATTTTAAAACTAAAACTTTTAGACATTCAGAAGTGCCAAGAGAAGTATTGATAACATCATATTAATAGAAAGAGGGAAATGTCATCTATTCTGATAATTTAAAATTATATTATTTTAGACCATTTGATTTGTTAAGTGAATGCTTATAATGTTGAAGTATTTCACTATGACTGTCTGAATATAACAGAAGCATGAAAGATTGGACAATTGAATCACTCCTTTATTGGATCTTATGCACACATGTAGTGGAAGGCGTAACAGCTTAAGGTTGCAATAAGGTTTCTAGTCTTTGTCACTCAAACGTAATTTTTCTAGCACACGAGGGTTAATTAAACTGGAACCTATAGTTTAAAGTGGATTCCAAACCCACGAACTGTTGAACTAAAGGTAAGAGCAGAAGCCATGCAGCTACCAACTCGGCAAGGTTTTTAGTAAACTACACTATTTAATGACTAGTTTTGAAAGAGGAACACATGTAATAACTTTTATTATATGTCTGATACATGTATCGTCAGTTATCATTTGGAAGAACTACAGCACATAAATACAATAACTACTTTTCAGTATTCAAATGAAATATTAGAGATTTTTCTCAAAGTGATCTCATTTTTACTTTAAAAGAATTATTATTTTTTGAGGAGATTTATTTTTTTTTTAATTCCTGCTATTTCAATCCTATGCACGCACATGACATTTATCATCAGGATTATAATTTCTTAGGCGCAATACATTCAAACATCGTTTGATGAACAAGGCTAAGAATTAGTAGATCTCAACTTGGATCATTTCATACCCTAATTATTATATTTAAACCTTATATATTTTTTTAAAAACCAAAATGAATGGCATATTCCTACAACCACCGTCAGAGCTCGAGAAATTTTGCATGAAAAATTATTGTTAATTTCTTTGTCTATCAATTAAGATTTTTATCATTTCTAATTTGATTTATTCAAAGAGAGAGTCTTATCTAACTTAAAATCTCATTTGAAGTAATATCTTATTTAGAACTGAATAAAAATCCTAAAAATTA
>JAPDSC010064003.1:88327-127907 GCA_026290005.1 Latrodectus geometricus
ATATATATATATATATATATATATATATATATATATATATATATATAATTCAACTTATGTTTTTCAGTGATGAAAACATGTGACCTTCAACTTGTAGAAATTTTCCTAGCAGCAGTAAAATTTGCAAAGCTTATAATTTTAAAAAAGAGATTTCATAAATAAAAATTTCATCCTTTTTGAATCATGATTTTGTATCCAGTTGATAACTTTAATATAAATCATTAAATGAAAACTTAAACTAAGATAAACATATTTCTTTTGCAATAACAGTATATACTCTCAATCAATCATAATAATACATAGTCAGCCATAACTCCAGCAAATTTGCCTATTAATTCAAATCAAGAACAAATTGAATAGTACAAACCACACAAGATGTTATCTAAACATTGAAAGTAATCATTAATTTATTGCATTTGTGTAATATGCTCTTTAAATATAACACATATAATTATTTAATTTGTCACCTACAACCACTTCAACTTAGAAAATCGACTGATAGTGTATATGTTGCGAGGGGGATGAGATTCTTTGTAGGAAATTGAATGATAAAACAAATCATTAGCCATTTTATATTTGTTGATATAAATATCAATACTGTTGTTTTGTTAGATTTAACTTCAAATTAATCATTTTAATCCGGCGATATTTTCATGAACATAATTTTGTTAAATTTTTCCTAGAAGACATTAGTGAATTGGATATGAGGCAAAATAATACTAACGTGATACTCCTAATCACTATTAGACAATGGGAGATAGGTGCTGCAATAATAACTCTGCATACACGTCAAAGCTGGATGAAGGCTTGGGAAAAAATCCTGAAAACTCTTGTCACACATGAATACAGTTCACTATACATATAATAATGGTAGATATTAAAATCTTTACAACAGCATTTCACTGTTAGGCTACCAAATACGAGTTGTCACAATTGCCATCAGTGCAACAAAAATTTACTTAATGAACCCATTAATGCAGCATTTGCCAGAAGTGTAGAGCAAAATTGCAGCATTTGTTTTTTATGATTTATACCAAAACTCAGAGAAAATTCATTTTAAGGTTAATTAAGGTTTTCATGAAATAATAATTACTTTTTATCAAGGAAACTTAAATTAACAAATATTTCTTAATTATTAATAACATTCAATTTATTATAAACATTCAAATGCTCACATCCTAATAATGAAAGAATTTTTCCTATTTTGAAACATTTTTTTCGCCAAAATATTTAAAATAAGATGATAGTCATGGTTTATGACACACAAGTATGGTGAGATTTCTGGTACACAACTTTAATTAGAATATTATAAGCATAGCTAATGTCTGTCTACAACAAGAAAAGCTTCTGCTAATTTATCTGTCTCTTTATTGGTGTGTTCCATTTTTTTGTGGGAGGAACCAAAAGGAATCGCCAACTTTTACTAACAGAAAGACCTGAAAATAACATGAGGCACTACTATATAAATATCAGGTATTCATAATAATAACTTCCATTTAAAATGGACAAATTTTGTTATTAGTTACCACCACAAAACAGTTTACTTGGTAGGGGTTATTCTTGTCAAAGACAGTAATTTTAATTAAAAACAACAATCAATCGATGAAAACTGGCTTCATAATGAAAATATTAAATTATATTTGTTTTTAAAATGAATCAGTTTTGTAAATATACACACACATACAATACATATATAAACCTTTAATTCAAAGATTTACTTTATTACTTTAAATGCAAGATTAGGTATTACAATAAAAAAAAGGTAGTATATTCTTGATAAGTGCACTATACAAATAAATACTAAACTAACAGACCCTTGTCAAATATCTATCACCAAATATTTGTACATTACTGAAAATCAAATAGTCTGCACATTGTTTATAATAAACAAAGCCATTACATAAAGAGTGGGAAAAAGTATTACACTTATTTATGAGCACAACATGCAGTTAAGAGCTCTTAAATTTCCAAAAAGGTTTGTTTGTAACATGTAATACGCAAAATAGTTGATCCATCTACTGGACTGAAGTTCATCTCAAACAGCTTGAAGTAACCACCATCAACAGTGAGTCATATGATTTGCAAGTGGAATTGAAATGATGTCTGTAAGATTGTGAAAGGACTTGGAAAACCCATGAAACTTTACATTCAAGACAGAAGAATGTAAACTATAGAAATCCAGAATAGCAAGATTCTACTAATTGTTAAAATTCTGAAAGAAGCATCAACCAGAAGACATAACTGTTGTATCACTGAACATCATTCATAGGGAAGCACATATACTCAATTAACACATTTAACAGCACACAAGCTTTTAATCATTAAATTCAAAAGATCAAACTCAATAAGGGACATAGACTAGTGGAGAAGTTTTGAGAGACAAATGGATTTTCACCTTTTACTATTTGGATGGCAGAGACAATTTGACATCTAAAGAGTAAATATCACTTGCCAAATTGTTGTGCCAATATTGAAATTTTGAAGTGTTTTTTCCAGATATGTCTTGAAACTTTGTCGGAATACCTAAAAGTCTCAACAAGACTTACAGGACTATTCTGGATGCCCATCAATTTACTATTTATATGAATATATTCTTTTACCCCAGGTAGGTAATTCTAGTCATCACCTTGTGAATTCCACCATAGCTCAGTATGAGAATGTATAGTTTAGACTGGTTATCCGAAGTTAAAATCCTAATAAAGTAATTTATATTCAACAGATATGTGACAAATTGGAGTAATGACTTATGGGATATCATCACAATATAACAAAAGAGATTAAACTTCATTATTTTCTCCAAACAGAATGGAAGACAATAGTGACTACAATCATTATAGGGTTATTGATAAATATGTCCAGGCAGGTTGCTGATGTAGTGGATGAAGACTCTACCATCTACTAACAATGTTTAAGCATAATTTTTTAGTCCTGTTATCCAATTACTTAATGGTAGGTATATATAATATATAAATTAAGATTTTAATTCCATAATAAAATAATTTAATCTTCAATAAATTTATTTGAAATGACTTCAGTTCAATGTTTTACAATTTAATAGTGTACTTCTAAAAACAAGTTTAATTTAAGAAATTGTCTGTGAAAAAGTATTAATTTTCTTAGCTTTTTAATAACATTTTTGCTTAATTTACACTCAATATTGCTATTTCATGTAAAATTGATTGCAACTCTTGCAAACATTTATAATGTAAATAAATTTTTTGTTTTATATGAAGTAAATAATTCATAAATATTTATAAAACAAAATATGAAAATAATCCAACATCAATTTCATAAGAATAAAAATAAATTTGTTAAAAAAAATTTCTTTTAAAAAAATGTTTCTAATAACTTTAGAACTCATTTGAAAGTTAGAATATAAAGATAACAAAATGAATTTATTTAATACACTTATCAATATTTTCTTGTAAAAAATCCAATTTCAATACAGCCTTAAATAAGAGAAATGGCAGTGTTTTCTTCTATATACATTGCTTTGAATTTTAACTCTTACTCCATCAAATGTATATGGTAAGTTCAGTTGCTTAGAGTAAACATTTGGAGTAGATATTAAGTGATAAAGTAACATTCAATGGGAAATAAAATGTTCATATGAAAATTAAGTAATTGTGATAATGTTTTATTCACTTTTCATTATTTTCAACTAGTTTATCAAATTTGTATTTTTTCTTTTAAATGGTAATTATTTTTCTATAAAGATGAATGATATTGAAATTTTATAAGCACTTTGTAAATTGAATTCAAATTATAATTTTTTGTTGAGAATTATTTAAATCTGATTTTTTACACAACAGTATAAAGGGGTTGGTTGTTGTTCTAATGGTCACTTTTTGCAAGGATGGCTAATTGAACTGTGAGGTAAGTTTAAAGAGAGAGAGAGAGAGAGTGTGTGTGTGTGTGTGTGTATTCCAAGATACTACAAACAGCCAAGCCAGAGACTGGAAACAAACTCATGAACTGTTGAACCAAAGGCTAGAGCCATAACCATCACTGCCAGATTTACATAGAGTTGTGAAGAATTTCATCAACATTATTGCAAAACTGATCCAATCCCTAACACAGCAGTAAAAAGTTAAAAATATATATATATTTATAATTTGATCAAGTTTTAAAATTGTTAAGACTTCCTCATTTTAAATTTATTAAAATTATTAGCAGTTTTCTTCTCATTGACAAATAATTATATAATATAAATTAAAATTTTCATAATAAAATCTGCTTGGTAGTTTGAAGAAAATATGATAAACTTTTTACTTAATTAAAATATTTAAGTAATATAAAATATCACATATAATTTACTTAAAAATTGTTTTTATAAATAAAAATCATAATAAATAAGAGAGCAACTATTTAATTAAAATAATTATTTCCGATTCCTTTCTAAAAACAATAGCTGTTTCAATTTTATTTTACTTTTCTGAAAATTTTATAGTTTATTTTTGATAAGAGATAAATTTTAACACCTTCTTTTCATTTCATACAAGTTTACATATTTTTCAACCATCACAAGTCTTCAAAATGAAAATATGAAGATATAAATAAAGAAAAATGAAATTAAATTTTAAATAATTTCACTTTTTCACACAAATATTATAATAGCAAAAGTATTGTTTTGCAGTTTTCATACGGAATTCCTATCAGTCTCTCTTAAAAATAATTTCCTGTTCATATCTTAAATTGAAAACATTGCTTTATCACTAGAATAGCTGAAGAATTTTGTTACTATTTCATAAAAATATAGTTTAATATTTCTGTCAAATCATTTTTTAATCTAAATATTCTAATTTTTAATATTAATTTTCATAAGTACTTTACTCAAAAATTATTTCATTCAGAACAGATTTCCCCTCCATAAAAAATTACATTTTCAATAAATCAAAAGATCTGTCAATGTCTTAAGTAAATATAAAAATAAAACATTGCTTTCTTAATAAACTACAATAAAATTATATTTATGATTTAACAGATTTAAGAAAGCTTCACTAAAAAATCCAATTTTCCTTAAATACTCAATTATTATACATATCATATTTATGTGATTATTTTTATCAAATACTTTAGACCAGGGTTAGTAAAATATGACTATCAAACCTATAATATTTTCAATAGTTGAAATCTTTTCATATATTATATACATAGTAGACTTAAATTTAATGCCCTTCCACAAATATTTTATTTATCTTGTTAGTCCTAAGCTTTCTTCAATACTATTTTAGAAATTTTGTGCTTATGTTCTTAATATTTATAACATTTTAAAATTTTTAAGCATTTAGATAATCAGAAAAATATTAAAGTTGAAATTAGACATTTTATCATTTGCATAGATTTCCTAGTAATCATGCTAAATCAGGAAAGTTTTATATAGCATATGAGGGTATAAGCATTTTGTAATTTTATAAATAAATGGAGTCATTTTCCTCAAATGTTTAACCCTGGATTGTCTTTCACAACCTGAAAAGCTAAATTTTATTAACCTTTCCACTCAGAGAAAATTAACAATTAAAAATTCATATTATAAGCTCTATATGTTTAATGAATTAACTCTTGATTTTTCCTTCCCAAAATATAAAATTATTAGAGTATGAGAAATGATATTTCAATAGTTAGAGATACCAGATTCTAGGTAAAACGTATGTGCTATTTTGCAACTAACAAAGCAAACATTTTCACAACAATAAGTGTTACATGAAATATAGAAACCTATAATTGTTAAAATGCATTCACTTATAATTAAAGATAAATTTTAAAAAAAATATGTTGGAAAGTTGTCTGAAAAATTACAGTATTTTCTGATTAAAACAAATAACTTTTCAGTTCAGGCTGTCAATCTTCACACGCAGAATAACTAAATTGTATATTAGCAGTTAAAGCTTCACAGAAAGAAAAATAATTTGGTAAATTGTTAGCAAAATGCTGCATTATATTCCTATGATGACAGCTAGACAGATTCTTTTCAGGCATGAATTAACTATAAGTAGTAACACCATCTTAATAACAAAATGATCAATTCCTTCTTCACAATTGTAAAATAAAAGTTCTTACTTCTAGAAGCAAATTATGAAAAATGGTACTAGCTTTTAAAAGCATATTATGTAATGCTTTTGGACTATATAGGAAATGAAAAGCTAAATCAGTGATATAAATAACATCATTTTTAAAATGACTTCATTAATTAAATTTTTTAAAAATGGCAAGAATATCAGCATGAAAATGTTTCCTAAATAAAACTTACTTTTATTAATCATTAGCTCCATTACATTGCAAAATATTTTTTAAATATCTATTTTAAAAACAAAATTTTTTTAAAAAGTAAAATATTTGATACTGGGAAAAGAAAAAACTTATTTTAACAATAGCAATTTTTTATGGTTTTACCATAAT
The DNA here is from genome assembly GCA_026290005.1 of Latrodectus geometricus. Taxonomy (NCBI): domain Eukaryota; kingdom Metazoa; phylum Arthropoda; class Arachnida; order Araneae; family Theridiidae; genus Latrodectus; species Latrodectus geometricus. Next base: position 94,727 of record JAPDSC010064003.1, read on the forward strand.
TGTGAAGAACAAATTTACTAGAATTATTTTTTTCAACAAGTTTGAAGGTGGGTTGATGAACACAAAAATTATACAGAATAAATACATAAAAACTACTAAAAATACTTATTTCTTATTTTTAAGGATTCTTATTTCTTATTTTTGGTACAATTCAATCTCCATGATTTTGCATTAGATCAAATATTGATGGAAATTTTACCAAAGTCTATACTGACACAAGTCTAAGAGCTTCATTTTAAATAAAATGTTTTATACTGTTATAAGTATATAAATCTATTTAAATAATCTAATTAAATAACTAGCCACATATCATTATGTTGAAATTAAATTATTTTTAGCATAAAAATCAGAAAAGATTATTTAGTAAATAGGGCAAATTTATGCAAATTTCAAAGAAATTTTTAAAATACTTAGATACACAAACACCGTTTTCAATTTTATGAATTTTTAAATAAAAAGAACAATACATAAGGTATGGTAACCCCCAATTATTAAAGATAAAATTACACTAACAATGTAATTTTTTAATTTAAGAACATTTCAAGTATCGTATTACTTTGTTATTTCTTATAAAAAAATATATAAGTAAGAAAGAGATGTTTACAAGCAATTCTTAAAACAAGTTGATAATATATTGTGTCATGATACCTTTAATTTCAAAAAAATAACTTACGTAAAATTCGAGGAGTAAGTTTCATGAAAAATCTTGACATCATCTCGACTTTATAATTGTATATCTACAATATCTTAAACAATTATAACACTTCTACTTTCGAAATACAATGTTTATTCTCCAATGTCGGCGAGGACAGATAAGGAGTTGAGTTGTAAAATTATTTCTTCTTTAATTATGATTAAAAAATTAAACATCTATTGTAATTTTGTTTTGTTTTCAAAATTTTACTGTTGTGACAAATCCACATATTTATAAAAATTTTCACAATGAATCACATTTTACATTATTTCATTTTCAATAATTATGTTTCATTGAAACTAAATTGAGGTGTATCTTTAAAGTTTAAAAATAATCAATTTAAATCATAAAAAATATCCTTAATTTTCCCCAATTTGTAAATAATTACAGCATTTGTATTTGGTGAAAGTCACATTTTAAACAATGTTTATTAAGACGTTATTTAGTTGATATATTGTTTTGGTTTGTTATTTTTCTCCCGGTGTTTAAGTAGTTGTAAGCTATAAAAAAGGGTAGTATATATTCTTCTGCAGCAGCAACGGATTCTTCACGACTTTAGTTCCAGTTTCAAAATCAAACATAAAAGTTGATTTCATGTTCATCTCATAGTTTGTTGTTATTAAACTGAATGTTGATTTTTAGAATAAACATGGTATGTATATATATATGTCTATTTTATTATATGCGTTTAAATTTAATATAGAAATCCATATTTTATGCAAGTTTCTAATCTTATTTATGTTGTCATTTTAGATGTAAAAGAATATTATTGTGAGTGAGATTAACTAATTTGAGAAAAATCTTCAACCTCCTAAATATTTTTTAGACTCAAAGTTAGCTATTACGCTAGTTATACGTATTAAACATTGTTAAAAGCATTATTTTATCTGAATAATAACGTATTATAAAAATATCAATATCATTTGGATTTTATTCAGTATAAAATTTAATTTATGTAAAGTGAAAGGAGAAAAACACTTTACTTATAAGATAAATAAATTACTGAAGTGTTTTAAAGTTTGTGTATAATCGAAAAGTGGCGAACAAATTAGTTTTAACATTACAAGATATATTAATGAATTATTGTGAGAATAACGGTAAGTTTTTCACACACAGAATGTATTTCAGTTCAGACCACAAGTATTTCATAGTATTGTTGTGTATTAGTACAACTTTTCTTAGTTCAAGTTGAGATATTTGTTAAAAAAATCACATATGTACATTATAAAAAATATTCCAAATAAAAGTAGAACCAAAATTTTAGTTTTGTGGGGAATTGTAATAAAACTTAAAATTATTTGTTAGTGTCTTTCATTAAAAAAAAATTGTGTTTTTATTTCATTTATTCTCAAGTGCTTACTGTATTTAGAAATTATGAATGTCCGAGATATATATATATATATAATTTAAGACATTGGTATTTTTCAAAGTAAATATATTATCTTTATTAATCTTCTGGCTTTTTTAATGCTAAAGACAAGTAAGCTTGTCTTTAGTATTATAAGTTTAAATTTTTAAAATAATGATTTGAATATGCTCTTTTTTTGAAGACTTTGTTATGGTAGTTTCTGTTTTTTATCATTATAAATCACTCTAAATTATTAGTTGGAGAAATATAATTCCTTGAAATACTTTAATTATATAAAATTGCTCTTTCTGTTTGTTGTGCGGACTCTCAGAAAGTTTTTTTTTATAAATTAATGGCTGAATTTTTAGAAATAATACCATATGATTCTTGCAATAAAATGATACTTTTCGTTGCTAGCAATGTCTTAAGAATTACTTTTTATTAAATATTTAATAGAGTACTGAGAATTCTAATTAGAACATTATATGTGTATGTACATATTTATTTTATATATTTAAAATATATTTTCTGGATTAAACATCTCTCAATGTGCTATAATTTATATTTCTAAAAGATTCCATAATAAGTTATTGTGTGAGGATCCTAATTGTTTCCCAGTCAACTTGATAAAAATCTGGAATGATAATATTTTCCTGTTAAAATAGGACTTTAACACTTAGAAACTTTATGAAACAGTTTTAAATTCAAAATTTGAAGAACAAATGCATTTCAAATAAACATTTAATCAAGAAACTGAATAAAAATATTTATTAAAGTTGTCAAAAATATTTTTAAACCATCTGTAAAAGAATTTAGATAGCAAAAACTTCTTTTCATGTATTACATGATGACACTGAAAAGAATAACTTGAATTCATTAAAACAGATTTTGCATTCAAACTAAAAGTTTGTGAAATTACTTAACGATTATAATGGTTTCCAAATTGGATAAAAAAAAATTTCCCTATATGTTTGTTAAATAAAGAAAAATAGGATCATCTACTTAAATCCATATGTATCGAAATTTTAAAAGAAAAATATTTAATTAAGCTTGAAAAAAAATTTAAAAAAAAGTTTTTAGAAAAATTATTTTGAAAAAAATTTCTGAAATTTTGAACTGCATGATTCTAAAAAATTACTAACAAAGGGTAAAAGATTTCTTGCAATGAAATATTAAGCATAAGCTTTTAAAGTTTTTATTTCTTGCATAACTTAAATATTCATAATAAATGTATCTTTATAACTTATATATATTTGTGTGTTGTATTAAATTTTATTACATTTGTTAGTTACTTATTCATGAAGTTTATTGATTGTTTATTTGACTTAAATTTTCATATGAAGTATTAATTTGCACATTTTCCATTATTCATATGACCTGGAATTTTTCCATACAAATCTGTAATTTTTGTTTATCAGACATAAATCCCATTTTTTATCTATCTGTCTATAAGAATTTAATGATAAATTGCATTTATTAGTGAAAGTATTTATATTATATGAAAATTTATATATATATATATATATATATATATATATATATATATAAATTTAATTTACACAACCTAATTTACCATATTTTATACTTTTGCATAGCCTAAAATTTTTATGTAGCCACTAAATAATAAAGTTTTCAATCATGATTACTAGATATCAAATACTATCATATTTTATCATATTTGTGTATATAAAAAGTTATTTTCTCCAAAATTTATTGTAAAGAAACTATACATTTTTTATATGTAAACTTTAAATTAATATAGAATTTTCTTTAAAAATATTTATTTCTAACTTACTGATTAAAGTTAAAATTATAAAAATTTATTAGAAAATAAGCTATGTAATTTAAATTTTTAATTTAAATTTCCTACCCAATATAATTTTTCTAAGCAAAGTAAAGAAATTAGTATTTTATTTTTATAACAGTTTCACTAACTATTTAGCTTTTGTTTTACTAAAAATTTGCTTTGCAATTATTTTTTTACTTCAGCATTTATACATCGAACTTGCATTGCTTAAGAATTTCATGTATTTTTATAACATTTTTTGCATGTTATATACAATGATAATTGTTATATATATCTAAGTGCATTATATAACCCTTTTATTTGTAAGTAGTTTAAATTCCTTTTGCAAAACAGTGATCAGTTGAAACAACATTATAAATACATAATATGCTTAATTAAACCAAGCATATTTTTTAATTATAGGATTTTTACATATTAAATATTAAGCTTCAATATATATATATATATATATATATATAACACTAAGCTTAGAATTCACTTTCTTAAGTCATTATTTTAACTACCAAAAAAGTTCTTATAGTTTTATTCATTATTTAATATTTTCCCATTAAAAATATTTGCCATGCTGGTTGTTATAAATCAGGAAATTGGGTAATTCAAGTAAAAATTGCAACTTTTTAAATTATTCTAAATCTTAATCTATTATTGTGTGTTTCAATTTTAATACTGTACAAAAAAAAATAATAATAAATAAATAAATAAAATTTGTGTATTTACAGTTCAAGCGTTGTGAAAATCTAAGCAAAATTTCTTTAATCAAATAATGTGACATTAAAATTGATCTCCAATCTTATTCCCAAGTAGCATATATTCATTTTTCAATATATAAATATTACTGTTTGCATATTTATAAGTGGTTTTTTTTTTTTAATATTTATAAATTAAAAGAGTACCCGACCCTTTGAATATTACTAGATGTTCAATTGAAATGCTTGTGTGTGTTCAAATCAATATTTACAGATATTGATTTCTAATAGTTAGGAACATTACAAAATAATATTTAAAAACCTTTTACTGTACCTTCCTCCTTTTATATAAAAATTTTATTTTAATTAATTTTTAATATTATAAATTTTAATTGGAACAAAGAATTCTTAAACTATTCATGATTTTCTTATAGAATATAAATATCTCATTCTGCTTCTAAGTTTATCAAATTTCTTTTCAGCAGAAATTGAACTTTCTATTTAATTTTGTTCTTTGAATCATTACTTAGCACAGTATGAAAATGAATCAGATTTGATTCCTTTGACTTTTAAAAGATTTACAATAATTTTAAGCTCACTAAAATTATCATTTAAAATATTCGGTAATTTTTCTGATTTTTCTTATCAGTTTAAATGTTCAGTTAAAATTAATAATGTTAAAATTACATGTGGAAACAATATCTTTGCAATAGATAATGTAAGAGAACCATATACATTTATAAAAGCAAAAAATTTATATTGCTCTACATTTAAAATTATTGTATTTCAAAAAGTTGGAAATACATAGTGTGAAATAAAAATAAAGCTAATTCCATCAGTTCCTTGTCATTAAATGTATGATAAAACTTAAAAATATTTACAAATACATTTGTTCAAAATAAAATTAAGAGATGCAATAAACCGAAAAATCAAATTTCATTTATTGTTATTTTCACATATAGTTTCAGTATAAGAATTTTTAAACTTCTGATTATTTTTACATCAGTCCCAATCCAATACACTAGTTGATATTTTTCCAGATAGATCTGCCAAGCATTCTATGCCTATATTTGGGAATTTCTTAACAAAAGCTAAAAATAAAAATTGGTTATGAATACAGTTTTTTAGCACAATTTTAATAAACTAAAAGAAGAATTAACAATTTTAATTGACATGATTTTAAGTATTTATGAATAAAAAAAAATTGTATGCTAAATTTTTCTTTTCTCACCAAAAATACAAAAACTTGTTTTTCTAGGTTTGGATTTAAAACTTGGTTTTGTAGAAATCTGAACTATATCCTCTTTATTTTTTCCTTCAAGAACGAAATTTTTAAGTATTTAAATGTACACAAGCATTATGTACAAAAATACAATATGAATATTTATGATGTATACTATGAAAACTTAAGCAAAAATTAAGATTCAAAATTTCTCTGAAATCAACTAAGGCAAAAAATCTTATATTTCTGTTACTAAGCACATTGTAATTTTTTAATAAAAAACTAAGTGGTGCCCTTTATTTTAGATAAATGTTTTTTAAAAGAATTGCATTTTATTATCAATCTTTTTAATAGTTTTCATTTTGAAAAGGTAAAGAAATGAAATACACCACTGAGGAAGTTAAAAAAGGGAGTGTTAAGATAGATATTTATGTGTGTGTTAGAGAATATCATAACTAAAGAAAGATAAATGTCCAAACATAATCTAAAAGTAATGAAAGAAAAATAATAATATGCTATTTATTACCTACTCAAAGAAAGAAAATTGTATTGTAAATTATGTTAATTATAATATTTTTTCTAATGAATATTGGACTCTAAATTAATACCCTACTGTCTTATAATGATAATTAATCAGAATTCATTTTTTCAATTCTACTTTCATTTATATTTTGCTCCCTTTTGTGTGTGTGTATATATATATATATATATATATATATATATATCAAATTATTAAAGATTTTATTTCAATGCAGCTATAAAATAATAAGCACAAAACATGTTCTACTTAATAAACCTGAAGATTCTAACATTTTATGGCATTTCATAAGAAGTATGTGATGTTTACCAATTATGCATTTTTAAATTATTATTTTAAAATAAACTAAATATTGTAATATAAGCACTTGATTTTGTATAAATATAGGCAAATACTTCCAAAATGCTATCATTTTTAATGATACTTTTGAGAAAGATTTCTGTGTTTGGAATTTTTTATTTTTCTTTCAAGAAAAAAAAAAAAAAAATTACAAGTATTAATAAACTTAGTATTTTCAAATGAAAGCATAAATATTAATTCATTCTTAGAATGTATGACTCTTTAATGTTTACAATTTATATAATTCATTTCATATCTAAAAAGGTGTATTTTTTACATCTAAACTGTATATTTTGTTACAGTAATAATAAAAAATATATTGAATCGCTGGAGAATTTAATTTGCTATGTATGTTTCAAATCTGAATTTTTAAAGTTATGAATGTATTTTAAATGATATTGCACCAATGTCATTTTGTCTTCAATTATTTTTGAATACATTACAACATCACTTAAATTGCATCCAATTTCATTTATTTTATTGAAGTGTTCCAGGAATAGAAAAAGCAATGTATTAAGAATAAATTTTCATTTTTTCTTTAAAAATTTCTAGCATTTCAAATACAATTGTTCTTTAAAAAATTAATTTATTTTAATACTATCAGAAAATGTAAAAGTGATTTGCTGATATATTGAAAAAAGGTAACTCACTTAGACATATCTAAGTCCATAGTTATTATTTGTATAAAATTTATAAATTCCCATCAAGAAATATAAGTTTTAAAAAGAGAAACCTTTCATTTGTGTAAATGTTGATTAATTATTAATTTCTTAAATGTTGGTCACTCTGAAGAAACTAATATAATTTGTCCATGTGTAGACATGATTAGATTTACTGTTTATAAATACACAAAATAAAAGAAAGCATATTCTTAAAGAGTTGACAGAAATAATTTTTTTAAATGCCATCTTGTCAATTTATGTCTGGCATATACAAAGATGGTTGCCCATATAGGAAATTTACTTCTTGAAAAGGGTTGAAATCAAAAAACTTGCCCTTCAATCCAAATGTTAAATGTTGGATATTGGAAAAGTGTTTTAATTCATGAGAAGTAGCAATTCTTGTATCAAAAGAACTAAAAATGTCAGAACTATAAATTAAATAGTTATTTACATTGTAACACATTTTTCTTATTTTGAACTGCCAAAAACAAATTTAATAAATCTGTCATGTACATGGAGTCTTATTTTCAACAAAAATTGTGCTTAAGAGAGAAAAAACAATTTAATTTTAAATTGGAGGTTATAAAAATTATACAAATTTTATTTAAAGTAAAATATCAGAACAATTTTAAAATTTACTTTATAAAAATATAGTAATTTAAGAAATGTTTTACTTTGTGTTAACTTTCTCCTTAAAAAATTCCAAACATTTTATATTTACTTAATTTTAAATCCCTCTCTTAATTTTAGAAAAATAAATATTTTATAATATTACAGATTTTTTACTTTCAAAATATAATCTTTATAATTAAAAATAAACATATTTCAATAAATTATGTTATTTGTATCATATTTTTTATTTTCAAATATATTGAAGAATATTTATGCTTCAGAGTTCCTGTACATATAGCAAATAAGATATGCATAACAGCATGTTTTAATAAAATTAGCTTTTAATATAAAAATATATTTTATTATTTACCATACTGATAGCCGAATGGTTAGCACTCTGACTTCCATTACAACAGCTGGATTCTTAACTCAACCATGGGTGTTGTGGTAGCTCAAAAAACCCTTAAAATTGTAGATATCAACCAAATTAACCCAAGAACTCAAAGTAACTATAGGTCAGCAACCAAATCCTTTTTTTTTTTGTGCGAATGTTTTACTGTGGCTCAGAGCTTTTTTAAACTAAGGGTCTTGATCAAACTAATTTTTATGTGACAATTAAATGTAGTGTTACTTTACCAAGCAAAAAAAAATTTTTTTACTCAGTAAAGTAACTGTTAATAGAATTTTTTCAAGGTAACTTTTTAATTTAATTTATTCCCATGCAAATCTTTTTTTTTATTTTATTTTAAAAAGAAAATGTAATCTAAAAAATAGTTTTTATTTTTCAACTGTTAAATTTATATCATTCATTGTACTGATCTAAATATTAAATGATATTTTTTTTTTATTGAATGATCTGCTCTTAAAATACTTTTTCAATAAAACCTCTAAAATTAAGATATCCACTAATCAAACATTCAAATTTTTGTTGAATTGCATAATTTATCTAATTTCTATTTTCTTATCATTATTTATGATAAAAAGCCTAAATTATCAAATTTGGATGATAATGTATTCTATGATGATTATTCCCACAGAAAACAATGTTGATGAACTTGTATAAGCCAGTATAGATTTGGCTTGATGCCCTGTACAATTATCATGTGAACCCATGACACTTCTCGTATATCCAATTTTCAAAATTATCACACTCAAACTCTAACTTTGAAAACTACAACTTGTTTACATTTTAGATTTCAAATGTTAAAATTTTGAATATTCCATTATAATTACTGTAGAAGTATTAAAAAAAACTAGTAACTAGAAACTAATTTCACGCATTTTACAAAGATTATATATTACAAAATAAATATAAAATAACTGAAAATGAATACTACTATTCCTACTTGGTCAATAAAATATACGTAATCAATTTTCATGATTATATATTTTAATTGAAAAATATACATAAGTTTTTATAAATACACCATTTGTAACCGTAACATGGAGATAATAACAATTGCTCTATAAATCTAAATAACATACATTTTGTATGAAAACCCTGATTTTAACTAAAGGGGCAACAGTCCCTACCTTAGAAAACAGTATAAATTCATTCAAGTCAAAGTTCAAATTCTAGGAGGGAGATAGCCAAGCTATAGAGCTAGAATATTGAAACTTTATTTTCTAATTAGCAAGAGTTCTGCTATTCAAAGTATACCTAAATACATGTATGACAAATATTTCTGCATAATACTTAAATTCATTATTACACATATATAGCAGTAGTTTAAATCAAATAATGCATGAAAGAAAAGAATCTAATCATCACTTGCAAAAGAATTAAAGACCATTTTTAAAAAACTTAAATTCAGTTTATCACTATCCATACATTTTTCATGTTACACACAAATACTAAAATTTACGTTTTTTAATTTAATAAATTATCTCAAAACAGAATACAACTTCAAACACTTAAATTTAAAAAATCATAAAGGAAAGATAACACATCAAAATTTCAAGGGTTACTAAAACTTTAAACAAATTTAGCACATGCAGGCATGCATCAAATTACATCATAAAACCACAGGTTGTGTCATAAAATCATAAGAATTCATTCTGATGCAATAATCCACAGGATTGGTACATTAAGCACCTGTACCAATCATAGGATTTATCCAAAATATCATTAAATAATGTGATTTAATGACATAAGTTAAAACTAGTTGTTATCTTTTAATAAAGGAGTAACTTAACTGCTATTTTTCTTTTAAATTGTAAAGTCTTAAAAACATCACCAAATGTTACAAGCAATGCATCATATTTAACTAAAATGTTGAGTTGGAGCTTTAATAATAGAACTATTGGCTTATACTATGACTTCTGTTTGGTTATAAAAATTTTAATGTAAAATTCAGTAAATTCAATCTTAATAATTTAATTCAATTAACTTCTTTTATTTAAAACAAGTAACGAAACAAAGCCAAGAGAACATGCTTTTGAATTTTGCAAAAAACTATTCAAATTGAAATTTAAAATCTTCCATTGCTTTTGAGTTTTGAATGCTGTGCTTTGAAAAAAAATTTTTAAGTTTAGATTACAGTACTAATTTTATTTAGTAATTTTAAAAAAATTTCTCAGTAATTGTTGATGTGAGTTTTTAACAGTAAGTAATATATAATACAAAATTTTTATACTATTTTAATAGTTGTGCTCTACTTCAAACTATGCATTTATTCAAGAGTATGACTATAGTATTTAGTTTCATTTTTATATTGTTGTTAAGCAATGCCACTCATGCACACAGCTTACTGTCTGATATGTCCTCCTTAAAAGCAAAGTACATTAATGTTATAAAAAGTAATATCAGCTGTTAAGCTGTTCACAACGCAATCTCAAAATTGTGTTACTAATTTCACTTTTTAATTTTGCTTGCAGAGTTCTACCTCAGTAAAAAGAAAAGTGGCTTAGAAATCTAGATTTCAAGTATGACTGCTTTACTTCATCTTTTTTTTTTTTTTTTTTTTTAATTTGTTTTGTAAAATAGAAGCAATTTTATAGATATTAAAATTCTGCATGCATTTTTATTTTACTAAAAAGTTATATTTTTCAGTTTTAAGACACCATAGTAACTCTAATAATTATAAAGAAAAAGTTGGAGCCTTGACAAATGTCAATCTTCTAAACTGCTAATAAGTAGAGATTCTTTCTTCAAGAATTTAACCAAAAAATTTCATTTTTATACATTCATCCCTTTTTTCTAATCAAGATTTTATGGGGAAATCTCAGTTTACATGTCTAAGTGACTTAGACAAAATTGGTATTTTTTCACAGAAATCACTATTTTATAATATTTTATTAACAATTCTAAATTTATCCTTAAATTTTCATAGTTCTTTTGACGCAATAGCTAACACTGAAACTAATATATGAAATCGCAATCAGGTTTCTTAAAGCTTTTATACTTTGATTATATCTATCAACTGTTTATATCTATTGTTCATGGTTGATAAAAACACTTTGATAAAAGGAGCAGAAATTATAACATTAATAGATTTATTTTTCTATATCTTAATTTTGACAAGCTTTAAACATAAAAAATATTGTATAGGATGGCAATTTCGTAATATAAAACAGATTTATATTAAGTGGAAAATATGAATTTTTCTTTTATGGTGATTAAAGGGAAATTTAGTTATCACATGGTGTCTTACAACTGAAGTGTGAATTATTTTGACTAATGTAACATTCTTAAATAAATATTTAATTCAGATATTTTTCAAAATCTTTGCATTTTTAAAGAACAATTGCTTAAGTTTTCATAGATTGCTCTCATTATACTGTCCAATTAAAAATAAGATTTTTTAATTTGAAATATATTTTAACCAATTTTAAATTTTCTTACAGTATTACCATTATAGCTAATTAAACTAAAACTTTTCCCCTTAAAGTTTTTACAGCATTGTACAAAATATTAATGTTGCATAATGTTTTAACAATTGAAAGAGTTTATAGTTAATTACCAAGCATATTCAATGTTTTTATCTTTATTGTACTTTTTATGGTATATGATAATGGTAAAATGAGAAAGGCACTTCTCTATTTATGATATAAATTTATATTTTCTGAGTAAGGCAAAATTTTCACAAATGAATTCATTGAAATACAAAAACCTTGAAAGAAATTTAAAATTACTATATATAAAACATTAATCCTAAAATCTTATTGTTTGAATGGTATTTTAAAATTTACTGACATGAATTCTAAATTATATTTACAAAATAATATTGTTTTCTAGAATAATTTCTGAAGAATTTTATAAATATCTTAAATGTACAGTTAATTAGTTTCATTGGTTAGCATAATAAATTTGAAGTATATGTGGATATTTGTTTCTCTTAATTATTTTATTGTTGAATGCTATACAATATTTTTAATATAGGAAAATTGTAAGTGATACTTTTTCAGTTATCTAAAAACTTTTTAATGTAACATGAACTCATTCATGTTGAGGTACATTTATCTGAGCTTATTCAAATAATAAAATTGAGAAAAAATATATACACCTAAGTCTGTTTTTACACGGTCTTTTTGTACACGGTTTTGATATAACACGGTTTGAAAATTGAATATTTTTAATTTTTTTACACGATTTTATTCCATTTAGCACGATTTGAAATTTTATGTACTTAAATTTTTTTTGTCAAATTTAATTTTTGCGAAGTATGTTCATATCACAAAAAAGTATTTATTAAAGAAAAAAGTCTGAAACCATCGATAGTATCGATAGTTTGCGAACACTAGCTTAAAGATTTAAGTGAATTCCCCTTTAGCGCGTACAAACAAGTAGGGGAATTCCCTTTATGTGCATACAATAAAATTTACTGGTCAGAGCAATTGAAACGTGTTAATATTTTGTGAACTGTCAATGCAATTGAAACGTGTTAATATTTTGTGAACTGTCAATGCAATAAGACGTGTTTGGTAAAGAAATTTTTTGCAGGCAAATTTGATTTTCCATTAAATTTAATTTTAACGCATTAAGATAAAATGAAGCCAAAAAATATTTTGTATTTATTCAGTTATTTATGTTTTTTAATTTTGTTAAATATTTTATGTATCCCTAAAAGGAAATGTCAGATATAAAACTACTTTATGATTATCACTTATTCTATTTTATTTTATTTTTTACCTTAAAAATTGAATAACCTATTCTTTTCGTTCACAACATAGTTTTTTAGTTCCTGAACTTGCCATACATTTAATTTATATTACTTTTAAGATTAGAGTGCATATCTTTTTTATCATTAATTACTATGCTTGTGAAAATAAGCATTATATATTTGATTTAATAAAATAAACATGAATTCTTGTTCTTAAAAATTCTTGTTTTTCACTAATTTTAATAGGTTTTAGAGATTAGGAACAAATCACCCATTTTTGTATAAGATCAATGTCTTTTTTTACACGTTTTTTTTTTTACACGGCTTCTTCTGGAACCAATCTACCGTGTAAAAACAGACTTAGGTGTACGTATGAGAAGTAAATAAGAATTTCATTGGTAGTCTATTAATAATATTTAAATTTTAAATACTCTCTTTGAAAATTACAGTAGCTGATGTAGTAAAGTTTAGTTGTACTTATGTAAACGATGTCCGATTGTATAATATGCAAGTAATCATAGCCTTCTGGGCTGTAAAACTTTATATCGTTCATGTGGCTCCTATTTATTTTATCTACTAACCATTTATACAATAACTTTCTGTAGTTTTTGTCACCTAATATAACTCCTAAATACCTTGAATCTTGAAATTTTACTATTTAAAATAATAAATAAAATACTGTTCTCAAGAAAAATATAAAACTTTTCGTGTAGAATATAAAGTTTTAAATTTTAAACCTCCTGCTAGGGCATTAAAGAATAGCATTTTCCATTTGGCCAAAAATAATTTGCTGACAAATTTCAATTGAACCTACATAAAAATAAAAAATTATGAAACAGTTTGAAAAAGAAATGGAATATTTAGCCATGAATTATATATTTTTATGTATTTTGTATGAATTAAAACCTCAAAAGAAACCAATTTATAAAAAATTACTTAAAACTTTTTTTTGTAGTTACAATACTGTCATATAATAATCTAAGCTGTAAGTTTAAAATATTTCATTTAATTTTATTATATTAAAGAAATAGTGTTAATTTTATAAAACTTTCTTTGGAACTTAATTTCAGGGAATCTATTGACTAGAGAGCAGAAGTATTACAGTAAAACAAACTTTGCTAAAAGTTTCTATGGGTTATTATATGCCTAAAGAAATGAACTTTATCATCAAGCATATTTTTCTTTAACTTTTATGTAACTGTACTTTATATTTAATCTGTTTTGAAGGAATTATAAGTACAATGTATACTTGAGATACAATAATTGTTTTAAATTTGTAAAACAAATTATTTTAATATTATTAATACCCTATGCATCATTGTAATATATATTCAATAGCTTATGCGACTTAATTATGGATGTTGTTAATATAAACTTTATGTTTTTTAAACAATTTATTAGGATTTACTATGATAAACAATTTATTATTATTGCTAATTTATTTTGGCAAAATTTTATTTTAAAAATATCAAATATAATTTATAATCTTATTTTAATTTTTTCTGATGTAATATACAATACATTATGAAAAGGATTAAAAAAATATTGTAGCATGCCTAACTTCTAAAATGTTTGCATAAATTGTACATTCATCTGCGTAGTAATATTCTTCGTCAGAACCTTGGCTAAAATTCAAAAGATCCCCCAATATTCATGAAGTATTAACTTTGATATTACCATATAATTGCACATCTATGATAGTCAGATCTCTACCACACTAAAATCTTACCAGTAAATGACCGATTGAATTTCAAGATTCTCCTATCTCTTATTATTTCTGCATGCCAGTAATGTATTCATATAGTTGTATTTTTACAAATTTTGAATTTTATTCAGCATTTTTTAGTTTTAATAGAACAGGAAAGAATAACATTTAATGGTCAATTATATTTTATAAAAAAAAAAAAAAACTAAGATTTATGTAATGCATTTTCTTAATTATTAAACTTGTGTAACATCATAAAAATAAAATAATTATTTCTGATTATTCATAACATTCAGAATGGGGATTAAAATAGTTTCATTTTGAAAATTTTACAAGAAGTTCATTACTTTAACAGGACATTGCCAAACTTTCAGATTTTTCATACATAAAGGATAAAATAAGAAATTTATGTTTTAAAATCCAAATTCCTGATAATTTATTGTAGTTTCTTCATAGATATCTAGAATATTTAAAAGGAATTTGTTGGAATTACTTATTATATATAATATAAATAAATTATTAGTCTTAACTCGTTATGTATATTTAGAATAAATTGACTTAAAAAGTTAATCAATTTAGAAATAATAATTTAAGAGCTTATTATCTGGTTAAAATGATAAGTTTAATACTTTTAAAATATTTAGAAAAACTAGGAATTTTATAATTAAAAAAATTGTCTTTCCTTGATCGTAATTGGCACTGATTTTCCATTGATTAGATTAAATAGGTGATTGCACAAATTAGTATAAAAAACCATGTATAGTGAAACATTTGTTACCATTCATACTGATTTCTTGTATAGGATTTGGTTAATATAGCAGTTTAGCCTACATAATTCTAAGTATGCTCTATAAAAACTTCAATTTCATTTGCTTAAAGCATCTTTGTTTACAAATCCATTGTCATTAATTCAGTATTTTACTGTGTCTCTATGGAACTTACTAATCTCCAAGCCTTCCAAAGAGATTTTGATCTATATACTGATTATATCACCTATGTATCTTTCAATAATTTTGATTTCTTGATGCCTTTTTTTTTTTTTTTTTTTTTTTGCTCCATTTAGAACAAAACATGACCAATACTGCTATTTTAAAGTAAGATTAAATTTTCTCTAAAGAAAAAATATTTAGAATATTATTTTTTCCTTATTTTAATATGCTTTCTAGTCCATTATATTCGAATGTTTCTTTGATTAAATTTGTTCCACATCAAATTCAAACTTTTTGTTCACAAACCATTGCATACAAATTTCAACAATTATTGTAAATTCTGAAACAGCTCTTAAAACCGATTTTGTAGATTTTAATTGATCCTCTATTTAAAGGAGACAAAGTCTCTCAAATAAGACAGTAAAATTTCTAACCATCCGGTAACTTTTTAAAATTTTGTATGATTATTCTGCTTAATAACAATGTTTTAATGCTAAAAAATGTGAGATTGATAAAAGAAAACTTAAAATCGTCAAAGATATTTTTGTAGAAATTTATGTTTCTATGAAAGCATTTTCAAAATGATTAAATGAAAACTAATTTTGCTGAATTTATAAAGAATTTCAAAAAATACTTCCTGAAATACATATTGTATTTAAACTTCTGTAGTATTTTTTGATTTTGTACTATCTAAAGTTTCTTTTCTGTTGGCTAAAAATTAATATAGTGATCAGAGAAACAATAATGATTAATATATGGCGAGAAATAAATGAAGGAACAGAAATTTTAATGATGTGTAAAACTGCTTCAAATTTTGAGTTCAATAAGTTTTATTCATAGTTTAACCAATCCAATAAAACAAAGATTTATTCAATGGAGTTCATGATTGGCATTTTCATTTTAAGTATTTTTGAAATGCTTCAAATTCATGGAATTTGAAGCATTTAAAATTTTTAATTTTTTGTGTAATTAATTTTATTTGGATGGTTATTTATTTTGGGGAAAAAGCAACTAATTCTCTAGTTATAAACAAAACTTATAGTGAGCTGGGAAATAAATTTTTACTTCCCAGTGTAATGGAATTTTACTTACATTGCTTAAGTAAGAGTTGATTTCAATTAAAAAATAATTTCGATTTTTTTCTTTGCAATGGATCTACAAATTGATAATGTTGGGCAAAGATAATTTTCCTAATATTGATGTTAAAGTTTAAAACTTATCAACTTTTTTTTTTTTTTGCATAGAAAAGGTTTATTCACTAATTAGATTAGAGTCAAAAATGCAATTGTAGATTTGAAACAAAAATTTAAAAGATACTTTGAATTGCATAAATTTTGAATACACTCTAATATTATTCCAAAACACATCAAGTTAAATATTTAAATCCATAGAAAAAATCATTAGTTTATTGATTATTAAGCCAAATTTCACTTATTTCATAAACTTAATAAATATCTTTAGCCATTTAGCTCCTTTTTAAAGTGTTATTGTATATCATTTCAGTTAATATTGCATAAAATATTCTTTAATGTGTGTTGATTTCAAATTTCCAGTGAAAAATCATTTAAGTTATACAAGTTTTTGAGAATGCTCTTAAATATATTGAACATTGTTTTGTTACATAGAATAAGTTATAGTTGATGTTTAATTAGTGGCTTATTTTCAAATATGAAAATCTACATATTTAAATTTCAGATGAATGCATCTGATACAATTTTCATGTACAATTATTTCATATTGAGAATTTCTGCATTGAATGTTAACACTAACTTTTAAATTTCACATTTATACTAGTGTTATACATACTTTTGAAATGTGTTTTATGTTCTTTAGATATGTTGTGTATGCAGTTAAGCTAGTGTTATGACTGTTTGTTTCACCTTAATAGAATGAACTAATGAATACTTTTATTTTGGTTTGCGTTATTTTTAATAGATCCTGCTTATTTTTAGACATTGCACTTTTTGTTTTATTTTTGTGTGTTTATCAAAATTTATAAAAACATGAATAGAAATAACAGAAACTTTTATTACTTGTGTCATAAGTTAATCTAAATTTAATTCTAGCAAGCAAATTATTGAAATATCAAATTAGTATGAAATTCTTGAACCACAATGGCATAAAATAAAGCAAAACAATATTTTGTTTTTACTCTACTGGTATATATATATATATATATATATATTATAAATGATTACCATGAAATAAAACTTGCTTTTTCAGAAAATAAAATTTGATCAGTGATTTTGAATTTCAAGTGTACAATTCATTTGAATTCTAGATAGTTCAAACATATTGTTTGATTATTTAGTTCATCTAGCTTGAAAATAAAACCATATACTTGATATTATTAAGGAATCAATTTCTGCATAAAATCCTTTTAGCAAAAACCTTATTATTAAAAAGTTTTATTTAAACAATAATGCTTGATGTCACTTCTGGGAATTCTTCTGAATGATAATCTAGTTAATAACCATACCTTTATGAAAAGCTTATACTGTGTATTATAAGTTACATTGTGTGGTGTCTCTAACATATATATATATATATATATATATATATATATATATATATATATATAATATGCTTCTCTTTGCAACACAACTGTTTTGGTAATACAATGTTTTGGTTAATATATAATCTATGTATGTATAATCTATTAAACCTTATTGAATAATATATACACCTTTTAAATAATTTTACTAAATGTTTTACACCTCTTTAAATATTAATATATCTATTCATTTCAGATATTGTGCATAAATGCAATAGGACAACTGTATACATAATTTGAAATCTGTCGGAGGTAGCAAATATTTCTTATAAAATATGATTTAATTTATCAAAATGTTTATTTTATTTTGTATGTATTTTCAAATGTATTACATATTCTGCTTATGTACTGCAGTGTCCAAAATTTCTAATGATTATTTTTTATGTTAATAAAAACAAATGAAGTTGACAACATGAAATCTTTTGAAATACATAGTTGTTTTGATTGTATGTGACAGTTTGTTTCATATAATTAGCTTTATTTTGTGAATTTTTGCTTAGCATGCTGTAGATCTTACTCAGTTCTTATAATTACTCAAGATTATAAAAAATTGTTTAAAATTCCTTTGTTTTCTTTTGAGTAGAAATAGAATTTTTCAATGTCCTTCCATTGAGTTTCAAATATATTAAAGAAAATTATAAAAAGCTTAGAGTTTGATGTTTATTTTAACTTTTTTTACTCAAAACTGTTCACTACTGTCTTAAATATTTTCTTTTCCTAATCTTTTACTTTGCTTATATATTTAAAATATATATTTATATGTAATGAAAAATTGACTATTTTATTTCAACTCATGTTTTCGAGAAACCCTTGAAATTTGTAACAGGTGCTGAAGATTTGGTACATTTCCTGAATAATTCATGATCAAAGGTATGTGGAAAGAAATGATGTTTATTGAATGTGGGAGCTGTGTTGAAAGAGGTACCTGGATTGGAGATCCTCAACCCTCAAACTTTATAATATTTAATTTAAATTAAATTACTAAATATTATAAAGCTAATTTTATATTTAATTAAAAAATTTAAATATTTTATAAGAGATCAATAAATAAAAATTACTAAACAAGCTATGATAAATAAAATACACATGCAGATACAAAGAATAAAGATCCTTATCTCACCTGTTATTGCAGTGGGAGAGTAAATAAAGATAAACACAGAAAAAGTTTTACCCAAAAACTAGAAAACTATTAAATTACATACAAATATTTTTTATGATTATTTTTATTAATTTATATTTTTTCCTTATAGAACAAAAAAGAATACTCAAAAAGTAGAACAAACAAATTAAAATAAGGATACATTGTTTATGTTGATTTATGGAGGCTGATGTGGAAACTTTGGATAGAATTGAGGTAGTGCACAGGGATGGTACCGATTTAGGAAACTGAAATATGATGTGATGAATACTATACGATGGAAGTTTTTAATATTCATTATTAGTTTTTTCTAAATTTTTTTACGTGTTGAACATTTTATTTTTAAAGTAACTTCTTAGGGTAGGTAAATTTAGTTCATTTCTGAATTTGTTATTTCTAAAGAACCAAGGTGCTTTTAGTAGCTTGTCAGATAAATTTGTTGTGGAGAATTTCTAATTTTTTGATTTTACTGTTGGGTATAGCTCCAAATAGGCCAGGCATATGACAGAAGTGGTCTGAGATATGCTTTGTAAATGAGCACTATATTGTCCATAGATTTGATTTAAACTTAAAAGTGGATAAGTGCTACAGTGTACTGCTTGAATTTATTTTTGGCATTATTTATGTGAGTATTCCATGTTAATTTCCTGTCAAATGTTATGCCAAGATATTTACAGATGGCTGACCAAGGTAGGGGTACTTCAATTATTTTAATTTTTTCTGATGTATTATGCATTTTTTAGTGAAAATAAAGACTACACATTTAATTTCAATGACAAAATTTTCCAGTGTTTGAACCAGAGCTCAAGAAGCTGTATGTGTGTATAGAATGCATAGGAAATATTAGTTAATTTCCTACTTTGTGTTAGTATTAGTGTGTCATCCACAAAATGATGCAAGGATGTCTGGGGTGATTAGAATATGTTGTTCACATTGATCAAAAGTAATCTAGGTCTAAGTTTGGAACCCTGAGGCACATCTGCTAAAATTTGTCTTATAGATGAATATGTGGTACCTATACGAACTTGGAACTTTCGTTCCAAAAGATATGATGTACTGAGTCTTATAATGAGTGGGTCTGGGAGATCATTAGTGATTAGTTTATTCACAATCCCCCAATTCAAACTTTTTCAAAGTCTTTGGCAATATTGAGGGAAATTACACCAGTACTTTTGATGCTTCTTGGTGGTGCACAGATTGAAAAAAATAAAAATCACTTACTTAAATATCAAATGCCAATGAAACTTTAATTATGATGCATTACATTATATTTCTATTAATGTCTCTTAGCTAGTATCTTTTAAAGTTTCATTTCTATTTAGTTTAAATTTCAATTTCTGCTTTTACATTTTTGTGACAAAATAGATCTATTCTTATAGATTTTTTTCCATTGAGATTATTTTTGGCTTATCTGTGTTGCATAATTGTTCTTAAATTCAGAAATGTCCATATAAGCTTAGTTTTTTTAATCATTCTTCTCTTTCAACAAATTTTTATACATTAATTTTTATTTGTATTATATATTATATAATTTAATTTTTAATTTCATGTATCAAATTTTTCTTGTAACCATATGTTAATTATTTTATTATGTACTGTGTGTGATTTTTGTATTTATTAATAAGGTATCACGAATGTTTTAATATATTTTTGTCTCCACTACCAATTCCGTAAGCTGTTTATGTTGTCAATCTATCAGGAAAATAAATTGTAAGAAATACAATTTGAATATACATGAATTATAAAAAATAAAATTAAATATATTTTCTAAGAGATCAATAAATTAAAATTACTTAATTATTAAATTAGATTTATATTGTAATTTGAAGAAAAAATTTATGTATGTGTGTAATTGGTCTAATGCACACACAGAATGTTAGATCTGCTTGGTTTAAATTTACAAATATGACATGAATATAATATATAGATAATGTTACATGTATGTAGTGGTCTAGTTAAAAATATAGAAAATTTTTTTTGTAATTCCAATGAACTCTATCAATTTGTATAATGCATTCTATAAAATTTTCCTAATGTGAATGCATTATCAAATGTTTTACTTGTATTTAATGTGTAAGACATTTAGAAAGCAATGCGATGTTATTTGTTTCTAAATTAGATATGTTCCATTTTTTATCTCTGTTATTCTGTTAATGATTGTCAGTAGTCTTAAAGGTGAATATAATTTAAATTTGTATTCTAAATTTTATTAAATCCACATTTAAAAGTGTCTACAGAAGTTGATTGTTTGCTTAAATATCTATATATAATCAATATCTTTAAATTCAATATATATTGATTAAGCAATGATTAAAAATAAAATATTCAATGATAGTTCATTTTTTTATTATTTCTCCATATTAAGATATGCTGATATTTACTTATCACTAATAGTTTTATTATTTACAGGTTTAAAAATAACTGAGATAATGAATTCAGTGGAAAAAAATACGGCTCCCTTATTTTCTTTATCTTTAAGAAAGCTGTCTCTAGTAACAGTTGTACTGCCACTTGCTTCAATGGTTTTTTGTTTCATTACTTCAATGATATTTAATTTTGAATATGTTAATACCACTATTTGTGACGTAAGTTTATATATATATATATATGTATCAACTTAAAAAATATTTAGTCATTACATAATATGTTCTCTCTTTTTTTCAATTTCATTTGAAGTTTTACTTTTATTTGCACGAAGATTATTTTGGTTATCATTAAAAACTTATGTAACTAAATCTTAATTTTATTAAAAATGTTTATTTTTTGTAATTTTCCCTGGGCTTCTTATATTTATCTAATTTGAGCTCAATACTGCAAAGTTGAAAGCAAAGATTTACGTTATTTTTCCATGTGGAATGTCAAATTAGAATTTACAAGAATTTGACTGCTTACAATACTAAATGTTTATAATGCTAAACTCTGACTATCCAGCCCAGCTATACTGATACCTGTTTGATTAGTGCTGTGATCACCAGTTCAACAATTTGTGGGCTTGACTTCCAAATCTCATGTGGATGTTTAGTGATTTGGAATCCACTTTAAATTAGTTTAGTGATTGAATTATACTATTTACGTAAAATGTGACTGTAGAGCAACAAACTAAATGAAGTCGAATATGCAGCTATAAAATTAATAGAAAACAGAATATTTAATAAATTGTGTATAAATGATAAAAAAGGCAGAATATTGTACATAAATAACATTTGTACAACTTAATTTTTATCTGAAAAATCTCCTATATATATTACTTAGGTTGCATAAAGCTTGTAACTTTTCAACTACTAGCTATATATAGATGCTGTTGTGAGACTTCAAATGTACACTATGTATTTCCTTTAAGGAGGACTTATTTTACAAACACTTAACTGTGTTCACATATGTGAGGAGCAAATTTTCTGAAAAAGGACTTTCTGTAATTATGAAGCAAAAATTTGCTAATTTTTTTTACTTAATTAAACATAGACAATTAATGGTTAAGAAAAAATTGCTTGTTGGAGTGTATTTTTACTCTATCAATGATGTGTGTCTTTCAATGAGATTTTCCTCACATCAAGTTTGTTAATAAAGGGTTAAAGTTGGTGTCATTAGGATGCAATTCATTTTTATTCATGTGTGATAGCAGTCATTTGTCATTAGCCTAAAGAATGTTTAGTTAATATTTAATTGAGTGCATTTTAATTTTTGATTAGCATAAGTGATCTGAATTTAATTGTAGAAATTTAACTTTTGTAATAGTTTTAGACTAAATTGTAAATTATTATGCTGAAACTTGTATGATTTTTAAATATGAAATATTTTATATGTTTTAGAATTGTATTGCTATTTTTGTTTTAAAATTTATTTTAAAGAAAATTGTAATTGCTATATTCTCCTTTAGCTAGAAATCAGTGAATTTTTATAAACTCTAATCTATTGCATATGATAATATCAAAATATTTTTAATTATTTAACTTTGATTATTTTATTTAAGGTTTTCAATTTCTGTCCCTCTGTAAGTGCAATAACTGGAATATCGCCGCAGAGATATGTATGGAGAATAGGCGTAGCTCTGCATTCTACTCCTCGTCTTTTATTGGCTTCTGCTTACTACAGTCATTATATCAGGAAGAGTAAATTTATTAAATCCGAATCAAAGTCCTTATATGAACATATTGTGACACTGAATTACTGGTTTCATGCTATTGAAATAATGGCACTTGTAGGTGTAACTTACATTTCAAACAAGGAAAATTATCGTAAGCACCAAAGTTTCATTAATAATGTAAAGCTATAAACACCTATTATTGTAAAATGAGAAATTTATTTCTTAGAGCTTTGTTGACTTATTTATTTTAGTTTTATATCTGAATAGCTCTTTTCTTAAAAATTGTGTGCATGGTATTTCCTTTTGCATTTATTTTCTAGATAGATTAGCTTTCTCATTTTGCAGGTGTGTGATATTGTTAATGTTTTCAGTTTTCCATGACTACTCCAAATACAACATAATAAGTTTTTTGCTGTTGTGATTGCATGTTTTGTGAAATTTCTCAGGTAGATAATGATTTTTTAAACATCTCTGTGTTTCCTATATCTTGCATGTTTAAGTTATTTTTATTGTTACATATTTTTTTGTTCGATTGCAATTTATGGAACTAACTTCTGATTTTTAATTTATTTTGCTGAATTTTCTTATAAATTTCCTTCATGATTATTGATAGCATTCAATATTTTAATTGATATTAAATTGTCTGGTGTCTGGATAATAGCTTCTAATCTTTATCAACGTTTAATCACAGCCATTTTAAACTAATAAGATTTAACTATAAAACAGTTATTAAATATAAATGATTTAGCTGACAAAATATTTTTAAATAAGTGTTTGATTTTTTTAATTGAATTAATTTTTAAAATTTTTAAAAGCATTTCTTTTAAATCTAGTCTTTTTTCTTCAGCTTTAACAGAAAATTTTATTAAATAATATATATTCAGTCATGTGAATATCTAATAAACTTTGAAATTTACTCTAAATTGGAAAATGTCTAAACATAATTTATTTGAGTTTGCATTAAAATGTTGAATTACTTATTTTCATATTTATTTTAAATTCAATATTATTTTCATACATGTATATGTTCAATATAGTTTCTCCATTCAATATTTTAAACTTTTTCATTTGTTAGTGCAATTACCTTTAAATATCTGATTTTTTTTCATTTTAAAGTTAGTTATATTACAACAAAAAATTGAATTTAAAATTTAGTCCCTGGACTAAGCTTGCTAGAGGAATTTTAAAGTAAATTTTATGTTTGCAACAACATAGACTTTTCTATATACTTAAGCATGTAATTACAAGCTCTAACAATTAAGATATAAACAAATATTTTCATCTACTTAATTTTAAAAATTTCTAGTCTTTCACTAATATATAATTTATAAAACATTGTAAAAATTATAAAAAATTAAAAAAATCCAAATTTTAGAATAAAGCTCAATTTTAAATAGAATTGCTTGTTAATGATACCATCTTTGAAGGAAAATTGTGGTGTATATTGTAAATAATATTTAATATCTTGCAAGAATAAAATTACTCTCTTTTAATTTGTTCTGTGTTCATTAAAGTGTTCCCATTTGAGTTCCTAGAACGACTTTCAAGTATTTTAAATAAATCAGGATTATAAATCCCAAATTAAAATTCAAGCATGACTAAAACACCTAACTATCAAATATCAAATTTAAGTTAAAATTGTACAATTCTTTATTATTATTATTATTATTAATTTTTCTAAAAAAGGAAAATATTTTGGGAAATATAAATTTTCCATAACTAAAAATAATTTTAAAAATAGTGAAGTTATGTTTTGTAAAATTTGTAGTTAATGAGTGTTCTGTATAGTTAAGCACAAAAATCTGTCAAAAAGTGTACCATTTTATATATGCCTAATCTTTGATTTTTGGTTGAAATTCAGAAGAATTTCTACTTTTTGGAATAAGTTCTATTTCAAGTATTATTCAATATTTTTAACTCAACAGTGGCTGCCCAACCTGTCTAGTGGTTAGTGTACCTGACTACAGATGGGTGGGACCTGGGTTCGAATCCTGGCTCGGGCATGGATGTACTTTCTCTCTTTCTCTTTCTTGTCTTTGTCCTTTCTTTGTGTGTGTGTGAATAGTTGCCTACCCTATAAACGGGTACCTATGGTATGTGTGTACTGAGGAAGTCGGACTCCACACCAAATATGGTTCAGTTGGAAAAGTGGAGCAGTGCACCCAATATTGCCAGCCTGGCTGGCACATGACAACAACAACTCAACAGTGTACATTTTACTCCTTTCTATCTTGCGTTTTTTAACATCCCATGGAAAGTAATTTGAAGTCCAAAAGTATCATTTATCATTCATTAATAGTGATTTGGCCTATCCTATGATGTGAGAAGATATTTAAAATTTACCCCACAATGCTATTTTATAATGTGTGCTATGTTCAACCAGTAGAACCAGACATTTTGTAGGTCATTAGAAGGAATTATTTTGACTTGGGGGGTAGAAGTTTGCATCATATTCAAATTTTGTAACTTGAGTTTCCATAAATTAAGCACGGATAATTTATAGAGCATTTACAGAAGTCTGTACACATGTTAAATTTCTGTAAATATATTAATCACTCATCTAGAAATACTGAATTTACTTTAATCGATAGTAAATTTTGCTTCATGAAAAGAACTAATTTTGTAGTTTTTTTTTTTTTTTTTTTTTTTTTTTCAATGATGTATTGTTGGGTTTCCCTTTATTAAACAATATTTTGAAATATCCCAATCAGTTGCAGATTTTTGTTGCTCTCTAGTTTGTCTGAAATTTTCCAGATTATTTTAAAATCTGAGTATACAGTGGATTTTAGAATTTCATGAATTGTTTCTTGAAATCGCGAATTTTGAATAAGAAAGCAAATTTTGGATAAATTGTGTATTACAATGATGAAATACATGATGAGAATAGTTATTTTTCTTGGTAACACTTTTTTAAATTGTAAGGTGTCTAAATACAACAATGTATTAAAATCATTATTAAAATGGGTGTGTATTTATCAATTACTCCAGTATCAAATGATACTAGTCTGTACATGTACTTGAAAAATCTTTAAATTTATTGAGATCAAACCAAAGTGGTATGACTTCACCAGATGACATTAATGTGGCTTATGCATTTCAGTGTATTATACTGTTTTTATTGTTACTGCAAACTTTTATATTTTACGGCTCTTATACTTAATGTTTTTCAGGTTTTGCTTATTTTTTCTGAACATTTCTGTGGTAAGTCTGATTTTTATTCTGAGCATAGATCGTGGCTCATTTGAATTTTGTCATGCATAACTTTTTATTAAGAATTTTCTAAGTTTGTCTTGATGGAAACCACTTTATTATTGAGAATATTTTGTGATTGTGAATTTTATAGTGTGCGACTTCAATAAAATGTTTATTTATTGGCAATACTTGTATATAATATAAAGCTATATATGCTGTAAATTTTAAATTAAATTTTTGGAAGTTTATTCCAATATTTATCATAGCAATATCAAATAGGAATTAGTTTTCTTTTGTGTTTTTTAACTTTATATTTTTATTACTGTTATTTTTATTTATTTCTATTATAATTATCTTATAGCTGTCCATGAAAAGATATTCATCACTTTTATGGCTGCTTCCATTTCTTATATGCTAAGTACTTGTGTTTTAAGTCACATGAGCAAATCTTCATGTCCAACATATTTGGTGAGTTTATTTCGAAATTTTCATTTTAAATTTGCAGTAAGCATAAACACATTTGCATTGAAGTATATATTTTTTTAAAAAAAATTGTTTTCCTTCCTTGTTTTAATGGTACTATTGTGCAGTTTTTGTTAAATGTATAATATGAAAAATAATCATAAAATATATTTATTTGTAGAACAAATGGAAAGTCTTTTAAACTTCTGTCTAGAATTTTGAGACATTTTAATAGATTTGAAAATAATATTTTACCAAAATAATTTGTGAGAATTTCACTATTCAACAAAGTCTACAACTGAAATTTTTTTTGTTTTCAACTGGAAATACTATATTTTCCTGCATATAATCTGCAGATTATGTGTTAAAAAAAGTTTTTTATTTTGTTTTGTATATTCTACATCACCACAGATAATCTGATAAAATATTCTCAATCAGAAGAGCTTACAATAAAGCTTTGAAATAATGCCATTTATGTTTTATAAAATAAATAACTGATGGTTCCTTGACTCTGCTGACTTATTTCAATTATAATCAGTATAATCAGTTTTGTCCAGTTATGTTCAAAGCTAGTTTGGTTCCTTGGAAAGATCTTATTGTTGCTATTGTCTGTCATTGTTTTGCATTTTGTATTGACCCGAACTGTTTTATTCTGAAATTTCAAAGTTTATATTGTCATTTTTCCACATGAAGTGTATAACTTATACAGCTTCTAAACTAAATTCTATGGAAAAGGCAAGTAAAGAAATGGCAACAAATGTGTTATTGTAAAGTAGTGAAAACAAAGACTGTATAGGTCAAAAGGAAATATGTATCCGGAGCGCAGTTTAAAAATAATCCACTCCTCTTTTTCACTTAATTAATAGCAAAACAAACATATTTGATTTTTAAAATATGTTTAATCTCGTTTTAAATCTTATTAAAAACAGCTTTACTAGAATCTTTTCAGAATTATTCCTTTTGATTGATCTGGTGATTCTGTCAGATGTTTTTAACAATGTTTTTCCTTTTCAATTTATCATATTTATTTTATGTGTCACCACATTATGAACAATATGTATTTTTAACCATTTGTCAATTAAAATTGCTGCTGATAATATGCCACTGCAGATAAAGCTATATTTCTCTCATTTACTCAAAATGGGCGATATATAAGAAAAGATAATTATCTCTGAAAACGTTGTTTTAATGTCCAGTAGTTTGCTAGAGTTATAATTATTAACAAATAATTATAATTATTGTATATCTAAATTTGCAGGACATGAAATTGAGGGAATAACTTGAAAGATTGTAACAAATTACAAATGTCTACACTAAAGAATATTCGAAATTTTAAAATGTTTATAAAATATTGATAATAACATAATTGAACACTTTATTTAAAAAGACTTTTAGTACAATTACTAGATAATTTTGTTTACATTTTATAGTGCTTATCTTTAAATATGGGTATTTTTTCCAAGGTTTTAATTGAATGTTGAATCAACTGAATTTTAAAAACTTGTCATGCGCTTTTTGCTTTATCTATCGTTATTTTCATTCAATTTTTGTTTTAATCTTGTATAGAAAATAGTTTTTGATAATTAAGAATTTATACAACAGGATCTTTTGTATTATTTAAATCTTTCTTTCCAAAAACATTTTGTAGGTCCTAGTCAAATTATCTTTCCTAAGCAAAATATCACCTTAGTAATATAAATATAAATCAATTCAAATAAATGAATCAAAATAAGTAAATATAAATCGCTAAAAGTATTCATAAAACAGCTTTTTGATCCAGAATAAACAATTGCTCATTTAATTTTAATGCTAGGTGGTTTATTTATATAAGCTCTTAAATACCGTATTTTCCTGTATATAATCCACAGCGACGTATTATCCGCACTAGCCTTTTTTCGAGTAAAAGGAAAGAAAGTGTCTTATAATCCGCAGCTACGTATAATCTGAGGCAATTTTTTTTTTCGGTGAATAGTCTAAAATAGGTACAGTTTATAATATGGATGTCACAAAAAGTGCATAGTATGATTAAAAATATAATAAATTGTACAGGAAAAAAACCTATTATGAGAAAGATCTGTCTAGATCCATCCCATCGCAAAGTGCAATAAACTTGAGATGAAAGCACGAGGTTGATCAAGAGCTATAATTTCGAGAAGATTCTTCTAATAACTTTTAAAACGATGTTAGACATATTTAAAAATATATATATATTTGCTTCGTTAATATTTAAATGAAAGAAATTGATTATTTACAAATTGCGTATTTTATACATTTTTCTTTTATACCACACGTCTTTGTTTTTCACTTCACACTAACGCCATTTTTTTATTTGCTTTCACTATAACTTTTAATTTAAAATCTTGTGTGACTTAAAACTTTTCGCTTCAATATGACAATATACAAATTTGAATATTTTCAAAAAGGAAAAGCACACATCAAGACAAATTGCGAAATGACATTAGCGACATGAAACTAATATCTTTATGAGGAACCAAATTCATATTTGAATGTAATTGGACAAGGCTGATTATAGCGTACATAACTCGGGTGTGTCTTAGTACCACTTGTTATTTATTTTATGAAACATAAACAGTATTTCTTTCAAAACTTTCTTTTAAGCTTTTCTGATGGATAATGTTTTTTTATCAGATTATCCATGGCGGCATATAATATGAATATGAATCCATGACGGCATATAATATAGAATGAAACGGTTCGGGTCAAGACAAAATGTAAAATGACAATAGGCAATAGCAACCTTATTGTCTTTCTGGGGGACCAGACTTGTTCTTTAATATATTTGAACAAAAGTGATTATAACTGAAATTAGTCAGTCAAGTTGTGGTGCCATCTGTGATCTATTTTATAAGACTTAAACAGTATTTCTTTCAAATCTTTATTTTAAGTGTTTATAAAGGAGAAATTTTTTATCAGATTATCCATTGCAGGGCATAATATGCTCAATAACTCAAAGTTTTAACTCATAGTCTGTGAATAATATATAGGAAGATAAGGTTAACTCATAGTCTGTCAATAATATATAGGAAGATAATTGTATTGTCACTCTACAATCGCTTCCAACAAAGGAAGGTTATTTAGATTGGGAGCTATTGTTTAAAATGAATTCCAAAGCACAGCAAGCATACCCTCATAGGAATTGAAAATTTAAATTGTTAAACTGCATTACAGAATATTAACTATTTTACTCCCTGCTCAGAAATGGGTCTTTCAATTTTTTGCTCTCACTTTAGACCATCATAATTTTTAACCGAATAAAATTTGTTATAAACAAATACTAATCGAATGCTATCCCAAAAATTAGTCTTTTGAACAATAGAAACAAATTCCAACTAATTCTATTAGTATATGATATGGGTAAGATTAATATAAAAAATTATGAAAATATTTCTAAGAGGGGTATGAAGAGAATATTTAGATTGATATAAAGTTATGTGTCTTAAGAAAAGAGAAACTAATTATCATAATATTATGATATGAAATTAAAAAAAATGGTATACTTGAATGATAAAATAAAATACACAATTCTGTTAATTTTTCTATAAGTGAAATAACAGCGATCATAATTTTAAGTTAAGATGCACATTTTATTTAAATGTCTTTCCTCTGTAACTGTCTTCATTTAATATAATCAAGAAATATATTTTTGTTACTTCTTTATTTCTAAACTGTAACTGCAATAGAATTCTTATGGCTTAAATGAAACAAATTCCTTACTCTAGAAGTATTTCTGCCAAATTAGTGATAGAAAATTGAAATCTTTTAGGTTCATAAAAAATAATAAAAATTTTTTCAAAAACATTTAAATGATTTATTAAGACTTTAGTGAGCATACTCCATATCATTTAAGTCCATTGCCACCCTCTTAATTTTGGAATTCCTACTGCGTTATTCATTAAAGCAGTGTCTATGTAAAGTTGCCTTGCTATATTGAAGTAAATCACTTAAAGTGCCTCTTGGTGAAAAATTGAAGAGTTAACATTCCTATTTAACAGATTGAAGTAGGGGAAAAGAGTGTTTTACAAAGTTATTGAACATTATTGATTTCATGAAAAAAAATCATCTTGTGAATGAATATTAATGCAGAGAATCAAACAGTTAAAATGCTAATTTATTTTTTCAAGATTTTCTACTGTGACATCATGAAACTTGAATGAGAGGAAAAATTTTCTTTTATGGAATAGGTCATAAATATCCTTTGTGTTTCCCAAATAAAGTACTGCAGTTTAAACCCTGAGAGTTATATCCTTGTACTGATTGTTTTTATAAACAAACAATGGGGGATACTTCCGTAACTTGTTCTGTGGCTTAAAAGGTTTTACTAAGATGAACTATTGGTGCAATCACTGTCAATACCTATGTATAGTAAACCTAAAAGATAAGCACTTAGAGAGGCATGGTGAAATTTAAATCTTAAAAGCAGTCTTTCATCTTAACTTGAATGTAAAATAGGAATGGAAAGAGAAACTTGATGGAGAAAATCAAGAATTACTTTAAAAGAAAAAAATTTAAGCATAATTAAGTGCTCACAAATTTTTTAATTTAATATATATTTCTTATATATTCTTATTTTTAATTATATCTTAGTTTATATAAATATATATTTTTAACCTTTTCAAACTTAGTGTAATCAAAATTTATATTAATTTTCCCATTTCTAGCTTATATATATATATATATATATATATATATATATAGCCTGATGTAAATTACCAGCACTGTGCATTACTAATTTTTTGCAATTACTTTTAAAATATGTGAATCAGAAATTATTTAACTTATTTCAGCAATTAGTACTCTTTTATGAATATCGTTTTTTTTTTTTTTTTTTTTTTACCAGTTTTCTATATTTTAATCTGTTTCAATATGATTTCATTCTTTGCTGTAGATTATGGATACATTTATAAACATATCTGAATCTTAAATTAAATTCCAGCTTTAATCTTTAAACCTACTTTATTTTGTCAGTGAAATCAGATACTACAATCAAATTTATTATGAATTGTACTTTATTAAACGTCACAAGAATAATATTATATACCATACCTCAAAAAGAGGTACACATTATTTTTTTTTAAAAAAATTTGAATTATATCCTGATTATTATCTAAGTTATTTTATTAGAAAAATTTTACATTGATTAAGAATTAAATACTTATAACTATCAGATGTTAAGTAATTTAACATCAATGGAAGAAGTGATAAAAAGTTTAACAATGGAACTTCTCAGAAATTTTTGATAAATAATTTAGAAATTTTTAGTGTTTTCTTTCCAGATTATTTATTTACAATATGTATGCCTGCATACTAAATAAAATTTATTTGTGAAAAACAAGCAATAGAAATCCCATGATGGAATTATTCTAAAATTACATAAATCTAAATTTTCAAAATTTTTACTAAAATATATTCTTATCACCAAAATTAACTGCTTTTACTTCAAATATTAATAATGTAAATGATGAAGAAAAACCAAAACCACAATGTGATAAATATGATAGATATCAAGCTCTTTTCTTTGTTTTCTTAAATGGGATAAATAACACGAGAGAATAAATTAGTATTAAAAGAATAATCTCAAATTTTGCATGAATTTTTTATGTATCATAACTTACAGATTTTATTACAATTAATCCTTGCATATTTTTACAATAAATTCTGGCATTAATTTTTAGTATTAATTTTTGAAAAATAAATTAAAATGAATTTTAGTTATAAAATAAAGTATTTTTTAATATCAAAAGCTATATAATATTTAAATATTGCTTTAATTTGTCATTCCATCATTTTTTTTAACTGCTATTGTATTAATTCTTCTCTCTAAATTATTGGGAAATACAGAAATAAATTATAATAAAATAGAACTAAAAAAAATTTCATCTATCAACCTATTCAATTACTAACAGTCTAAGAAATTTAACGGATAAAATTGTATGAATATTATGACTATATATTATATTCTTCATTATTCATGGGGAGAGGAATCCCTTTCCCCATGAATAATGAG
The DNA here is from genome assembly GCA_026290005.1 of Latrodectus geometricus. Taxonomy (NCBI): domain Eukaryota; kingdom Metazoa; phylum Arthropoda; class Arachnida; order Araneae; family Theridiidae; genus Latrodectus; species Latrodectus geometricus. Next base: position 127,826 of record JAPDSC010064003.1, read on the forward strand.
ATATTCATGGGGATAATAATGGTTTTTATGGAGATTATATATATATATATATATATATATATATATATATATATATATATAT
>JAPDSC010064003.1:127917-287459 GCA_026290005.1 Latrodectus geometricus
ATATATATATATATATATATATATATATATATATATATATATATATAAATGTATTCTGTAGTTACTTTTAGGCAATTATGCTGTTCCAAATATAGAAACTATTTCTCATAAATAGTTCATTCGCTGAAATTTTAATCATTTTCATTTGTAATCTTTGGTGTAACGAAAATTTTTCTATTTAGGCTACTAAAATAATTTTTCCAAGAATTTTTAATTTCTGTACAGTGAAATATTCGCTTATTTTTGCATTGGCGGGTAGTGTAATACTCTGTATTAAAAGATCCCTGATTATTTAAAAGAAGCATTCTGATTACATGATTGTAAGATTATAGCAATAACAATTCTTGGTCATATACTATCATTTGCAATACAATAATGATACTAGAGAAGAAAAGAATATTTACAATATATACATAAACACATACGTACATGCATACATATACACACATGCATACATACATATTTTAAGTGCTTGTATTAATATAGCAGAATATGTAATTTGCCTTTTACATAGTAAAATTATGTCTGTTTTGTGTGTATTTCCTGTTTTTCATAGTCTCAACTTCAGTCTAACAGTACTACTTTTTTATATAAGGATTATTTTTAAAAACCTCTAAATTTGATTACTTTAAATTATATTAATTTAAGATATTTGCAGGTACAACTTTGTAAAAATTAACTTCTTTTTAGTGTGAAAAAAAATTAAATAAAATATAAAATTCTAGACTTGTAAACTAAAAAAAGGTTTTCATTTTTGTAGAAGTTTTGTATCACTGGCATTGAATTTAATTCTGGTTTAGCTTTATTGAATTTGGAATATATGAAAGCAAGATATTCATATTAAGAAATGAAATTAAATTTATTTTTTTATTTTATTTACTTTTTACATAATTTTTTCAACTGTAAGACAATTTATTTCTCTATTACACATTTGTATAAAAAAATAATTAGTTATTACTTTTTCTCTATTTCCCAACTTTTCTATTTTGAGAATGAATATATCAGGAGTTTTCACTTAATTAGCTCTCAGAAATAAGCATCTCTACAGTTTTTTTAGAAGATTATTAATAAACAATCTACATCTGTATGAAATAACCCCCTTGATAACTGTCATTGTCTATGGTGTAAAGGATGTAATTGGCAATTTTGTTATTCACCTCTTTTAATTTGATTGCTATCATTTTATTAAGCTTGTAGCTAACTCTAGTTTTATTTTTAAATTAGATTCGTCTTTTTACATTCTATTAGTTATGTCTTATATATAATTTACAAAAGCAAAAAAATAAATAAATAAATAAAATTGAATATTTTAAATTTTAGAAAAACTTAGTAAAATCGAAATAATAATAGTTTTCAAACATATTAGCATAAATTGTCTTTTGTTATCCCATATAAACCAAAATTAAACATTATGGTGTATTAGAAAAACTGACTAACTTACTTTCTGTCAGTTATTTGTGTATTACTATTTACAATTTCTCTTCAGCTTCTTCAAGAAGTAAGCAAAAACAGCTCTGATTTCTTTTCAGAGTAAGGAAATAACATAATATGTTGTCTGTTTTAACTAATATTTAAAAATTTTAATTTTGTAACAGAACCATCAAAGAAACCATAAGAAAGGCTGATTTATATTTATTTTTTATATTTTATTTATGTATCTAAAAAGATACACACACGTAAAGCGTGTGTGTATCTTTGTGTGTAACAATTTACATTAAAGCGATTAAAGCAAACAACTATCTTCTTGCTGTGCAAAAAATGAAAGGATTTTTAGTCAAATTAAGTGAATTAGAATTCAATACAGATGATCTGTGTCAAATGAATCTCTCATAAAACTATTAATCTTTAGATTAAGCATGATAAATATGAACCCTATTGTGTAACTAGTTTTTAGGAATACAACTAAATCTTTTACTATAGCATTTGTGAATAAAGTTTTCATTCCCTAATCTATTCCCTTTGTTATAAATGTACATATTTTCTTCTAATTTATAGATTTTTGAAATTGTGAAATTATATAGTAGTGAAATTTTACTTAAAGTATATTACTATGGAAAAACATTTTTTAACTTGTAATAAATATTGTATTTATCTTCAAATTTAGCTTCTCCTTAGTTCTAAAAGCTGTTAAGGTACATTTACTTTACCAATACTTCAAAAAAATTTTTTTATTTTACTGTATTATCTTATTTAAAAAAAAAAAAAAAACAATTTCATTGTTAAAATGCATTGTTGTACTAAAATTTGGCTCTTTTGTTATAAAATATGTAAACAATGACTCACTTTTCAAATTTATTTGAACAGTTAAAATTACAAACAATGAACATTAGAAATAAATAGTGACTGAATGAAAGAAAGATTGAATTTTGAGAGCTAAAAATATTTTTCAATAGCCTTTTTATAAAGACATTAATTTAAAATAGATATTGTCATTAAATCAAAATTTCTAATTGAACAATTTGTGATATGTTATTATTTCTATTCTTATCACTTCTTCCTTCAAATATTTCAATCAAACTAGAAAAGATTAACAATAAATTTCACTCAGTTTTATTTTCTCACTTATTCATTGTATGTGTTATGAAATCTGCAAATTGTTAGATTCTTCAAAGAATAAGGAGCTGCCTTATAAATAAAATTTAAATTTTTATTGATTCTTTAATACCAGATTTGGATTATAACTGGCACTATAGTGTTGACATCATTACTTGATTATTATTTGTGAAAATAATCTGGTGTATTAGTGACATTTTGCCAAAAAATCCATTGAAAACTTAAACTGTTGATTATTAAACATTTATTTTTTCATTAGTATTGAAATACATCTAATTTTAGTATAAGTTTTACCTTAAGTATATTTCTTTATTAAGTTATTTTACATTGATTCTTTTTTAAAATTTTTAACTTTTCATGATTTTGCTTCAAATACATTTTCAAAATTTTAAATATTTTCATAAGACATCTTGCTTATAAGTTGTTAAAATGTTAGTGGTAAAATTTTATTCTATTTATGAACGATTTGTAAAAATTACAGCTTTAGTTTGACTTGTTTTTTTATGTCTGATTTTCCATGTTTTAACTAATATTGTTAATTGTTTTAGGAAAAGCTGTCTTACAGAACAAAACTTTTCCTTTGTGTAATCATTGCCCTTACATCATTGGGAATGATGTATTTCTTTTATAAACATCGAGTATATTGTGAGGAACTTGGTAAGTTAAAAATGTTTTTATTTTATTATGCATAGATTTAAATGTGATTAGTAAAAAATTCTGAAATTAAAATGTCAAAAATGTATTATTTTTCACAGTGATTTCAATTATTTGGAATCTGGCAACTGTTTTGTTATTATGAAAAATGCTTCTTAATTGGTGGTTTTGATGCTCTTCAAAACCTATAGTACCTATTGTGTTATCATTACTTCATAATGCTGAATATCAAAATTACTCAACTCTGGTTAAGTTTGAAGCTCTGTTCAATAAATTATGTGAGAATGTGAAAGACTCTGTGTTATTTCATCTTAGCAAACTAATATTCCGTTATAGTTTTTATAATTGAACCTGCAAAAAAACTGAATTAAGATTTTTCAGTACCCATTAGAGAGTTATAAATTACTTGAGAAATTTGCTGCCAATAATGTATAAAAAAAAATAACACATCCAGTTAAAAAATAAATTTCTCAAATCTAATTTTTTCAAAATACTTTCAGTATCTCTAAGATTTATCACATTAATATTTAAAATGTAAAGAACTGCATACATTTTTAAAATACTAAAGGTGGTGGTTTATTTCTGTGTTTTGTGAAAAGTTGGTTTGTTTTGAAATTTGTTTTCAATTATGATTCAGCGTTTTTCTTTTAGTTTCTGTATTTAATAAAGTAGAACATCATAAAAGGGTAAGTTATTATAATCATTTAGAAAGTTTCAAGTAACTATGGGCTTTAGATAGACGCTTAGATGCTATTCATGAAAGTCTTATTAAAAGATTTATTGTAAAGTATTTGATAGAATTGTGCGTGTAATTTTTGTTCAAAATTAAATTATTAGAGCATAATTATTTTGAAAGTTTCACATCCTGTGGAAAATTTTTAGTAATATCCTTGATCTTGTAGAATGTTTAGATGTATGAATCCTCTGTTTTAAAAGCACTGTTTGAAGTTCATTCTTCAGTATCTTTTATCATAACATAATTAGCCCAAGAATGCAAAGCATTAAGTTGTGTGCCTTATGTTTAATTTGTTACATTGCCATTTTAACTAACAAGTCTTACACATTTTATATATATATATATATATATATATATATATATATTCAGGTTAATATAATATTCAGGTTAAACAGGTGTAGAAGTATTAAAAGTTTAATAAAATTAAGAAGTCCAAATTAAAGATATGAGGATAATGAATGTAATGTCCAAGCCATAAATTTAATAACATAATTAGCAGCAAATATTTGAAAATTTATTTAGCTTTGAGTTTTATGTTGCTGTAATTTATTCAGCTGTAAATTTTTTTCTTCCTCTGTGTGATTCAACATTTTTTCTAACTACCAAAACAAATTAATTTCAGTAAATTAAAAAAAACAAAAAAAATCAAATCATATTTAATTTCAAAAATAGATTAATATATTTTACCACAGAATTAGTTGGTACTTTGATGTTTTTAAAAGAAATACTAAAACTTATTTAGCTATGAAAAATTTATCCTTAAGCCATTTTCTTGAACGATTCTTTCCTGCAAATAGAGCTAAATTAGTATCTAGACTAGTAGAAGTCAGTCTAGCCATTAATTTCCTTTTTCTTTTAAGATTCTGAGTTTCATGGTAAGAGATGTGAGTTTGGTCCAGTGAGACATTACTTTTTACAGATAAATTATTTTGAAATATACAGAACTTATTTGCTTGAAAAATATAATTTTTAAATGCCATTATTAAATGTCCTGTTAACTTTCAGTTAAGCAATAAATTAATTTCTACCAAAGGGAAGATAAGATTAATAAAATTTAACTCTATTTGTTAGTGTGAGGAGGACAGACTAACAGATGAATCCTATTTTAATGTGCATTTGAGCGCCCTCCACTTCTGGGAAAACTTTGTAGGTAGAGTGTTTGTAGTATTTCAGGTGTTGCAAGGAAGAAAACTTGAGCACTTATATATATTTTTACTTATTTCCAGTTGGAAAAACAAAACTTAAATCGATCTTTCTTATTATTTTGTAGAATGATTAAATTTCACATTATTTAAAATTTATGAACTATAATCATTATCTAATTGCATGGTTTTTAATTTTTAATTACTTTATTTACGATTTCTTCAAACTTACTCAATTGGTGCTTTTAAATTTTCAACTCTAGTATTAAAAATAGGAAACTCTAAAATATTATAAAATGTGTTTTTATAACAAAACTATATTTTAATGTAATATAATAGTTCTTATTTCATGTCAAATATAAATTAAACAGTATTTAAGTACTACTGCAATATCTTCATCAAAGCACATATTTCTTTTTATTTAAAAAGTATAAATGAATATCTTTAAAATTTAAATTTATAGTTTGTTAATAAATTTTTTTTAGTACATGTTTTAGTAAATTTTTGTTGCGTATTCTTTAAATAGATTTCTGAAGTCAGTTGTGAATTTAAGTAAAATTGAGTTGAATATGTTAACATTTCAATTAAAACTAACTTTGCTTACATAAATAATATTGTTATTTATTTAAACAATGGATGTGTAATTTTGATAATTGATGGATGCATATGATGTTATCAGATCCTTGCAGATGAAATTGTCTGCTTACTATCTTGAGAGAAATTTTAAAATAAACCTGTGTTACAATTCATCTGTAAAGTACACAAAATAATCCTTTACAACTTAGTATGAGTTTACATACTGAAATAAAGAATAAAAGAAATTAGAATTGCACATGAGTATAAACTAGTGATAAAACATTTTTATAATACCTTTTAATTTTCGTGGGGCTAGAATTTATAGAAAAATGTAAACAATCCCCAGGTTTTCTGTTCTCAGTTCTCTTCTCAAGTGAAAGTATCAAGTTTTCAACCTAAAATGCATTGTATTTTAAAATACTTGTTTATTTTAATTTCTGTTGAATACTTAAAAGTTCATGTAGGAAAAAAAAAGTTTTATTGGACTTTGTGTTGTAAAGAATAAAATTAAATTCATCATTTTGAAATAGTAATATTACTTAGTTAAATCTGTAGAAAATTAGTTTCATTGTAAATGAATTTTTAAAGATTTTTTTCTACTTCATTGTAATTACCGTATTTTCCTGTATATAATCCGCAGCGGTGTATTATCCGCACGGCCTTTTTTAGAGGAAAAGGAAAAAAGCGTCACATAATCCGCGGTAATTTTTTTTTCGGTGAATAGTCTAAAATATGTACTGCTGATAATGAGTGTGACATGAAATAAAAATAAGGCACAGTATGATTAAAAATTTAATAAATTGTATAGAAAAAAAGCATTTATTATGAAAAATATCAGTCTAGATCCAACTCATCGCAAAGTGTGATAAACTTGAGATGAAAGCACAAGATCAATAATTTCGATTAATTCTTGTAAAACTTATATTTAGCTTCTAATAACTCTTAAAACGATGTTAGACATATTTAAAAATATATATATTTGTTTCGTTAATATTTAAAAGAAAGAAATTGGATTATTTACAAACTGCGTATTTTATACATTTTTCTTTTATACCAAGCATGCTTTGTTTTTCACTTCACATTAACACATTTGTCGCTATTTTTTTATATTTTTTATAGACTTTATTTAAAATCAGCTGCGTAACTTAAAAGTTTTCGCTTCCATATGACGATATACGAATTTGAATATTTTCAAAATGAAACAGCTCACATCAAGGCATATTGTAAAATGACGTTAGCAAATTTGCAACTGTAATATCTTTACGAGGAACCGAATTCGTTTTTGAACGTAATTGGACAAAACTGCTATTATAGCTTAAATAACTCAGATTTGTCTTGGTACTACCTGTTATTTATTTTGTGAAACATAAACAGTATTTCTTTCAAAACTTTCTTGTAAGCTTTTCTGATGGAAAACGTTTTTTATCAGATTATCCGCCGCAGCGTATAATACGCACAACAAAATTCTGAATTTTTTTTAACACATAACCCGCGGATTATATACAGGAAAATAGGGTAATTCTATTTTTGTTCTTTATATAGGATAATAGCTATTTATAGTTTAGATAATTTTGCAAAATATGAAAACCAAATATTTTATTTTCAAATTTTTATTCACTGAAATATAAATTTAATAACTTAATTTTATATAGTGGAAAGAGCTTTTAAAAGTGCAAAACTGGTTAGTAATATTTTGTGTAATTACCTATTAAAGACATGTTTAAAATTGTTATCTAATGCTCATAGTATTAAATAATCTCTAATTGTTACACTTCAGAACGAATCTATTATAAAGCTTACCACATGATATAAGTAAAAAATAAAGGATATTATTTTTCGCATAATATTTACTAAGATTTTTTTTGGTTATACGATGTTAAAAAAAAAACAAATACCTGTATAATAAGCTTTAGGTTGTCGCACTTTTAGTTCTAAATAAGTAACAAATATAACAGATTCTCCAAAGTAAAATAATGAAAATAGTTATTTTACTCAATATGCTTTAAATATTTTTTGTTCCTTTGTATTATTTATATACATCAGTCTTTTACCCTGTTTCCTTAATATTTGTTGTAGCATATTCAAACCTTTATTTTTTGCTGTTATTTTACACATAAGGAAAAATGTGATTTTTAATATATTCAAACTAATTTTACTTTTAAAATATCTATTTCAATTATAAATAAATTTCTTTAATTTGTTGCTCAAATCCAACTCAGAATATCTTCTAATTTAATGTGAGTATATTCTTTTTAAATTAATACTGCTACTCCTTAAGTTTTGTCATTTTAAGTATAACGAAATCTGAAACTAAATATTAAATCTCTTTTTTTTTTTTTTTTTTTTTGTTCTTGCTATTACTTTCGTTGTGTTATTTAACTTTGAAATGAATATACAAGATTAAATTTAATTCAAAATTAAAGTTATTATGTCTGTCTATTACTTAATTGATTCACTATATTTTACCACTCATATGGTAAGCTCATAATCAAGGAATCCTTTTATTTAACATTTTTTTAATTATTGAGTTGCATTTTCCCATAGATGCTTCATAACGAATATTTAGATAAAAGTGCTTAAATATGATCATTTTTTAGCATTAGAAATACAGCTGTTTATTAATTTGTTGATTAAATTTAGTATTATATTTATTAATCTGCATAATATCAAATTTACCATTTTAGTTTTCAGCCATAAGTATTTCACAGTGAATATCTTAAAAAATCTTTGATTCTGTTGTTATAAAACTTTACTGTGTTTTTCTGTAAATAATCCGTAGCATTATATTATCTGCAAATCCTTTTTTTTTCTAGTAAAAAAAAAAGTGTAGCAATTTTTCAGTGAATACTCCGAAATATGTATACTGCTTATTGTGCACATAATATACACAGTATGATTAAAAAATATAATATGTACAGAAAAAATAGAATATTATTTGGTTGGACCCAAATCCTTGCCCAGTTTGATAAACTTGAAATGAAAGCACAAGATCAATTGACTAGAGTATAATCGGGAGAAGATTTTAGTAAAGCTTTTTGCTTATTAGTTTTTAATAATTTTTAAATAGAAGTTGCACTTATTTTAAAAATTAAGTGCTTAAACTAAATAAATGGATTATTTTCGAATTATGCATTGGATGCATTTTTCCTAATCATGCATAATTTATGTTCACCTTACATTAGCACTTTTTTCCTTATTTTTTATTGCTTTCTCTGTAATTTTCTTTAAAATCTGTTTAGTAATTTTTCTTCCTGATGATATAGGAACATAATATTTTCAAATTCAAACAGCTCCAGAGAACAAAATGCAAAATGAAGATAGTTATAGCAACTGTAATATCTTTCTGAGAAACTGAATTTGTTCTTGAGTATAAGTAGGCACAACTGATTATAGCTGAAATAATCAGCCGAGCTATAGCTTCATCTTATTAGTTTATAAAACATTAACAGCGTTTCTTACGAAACTTAATAGCTAACTTTTCTGATGGTGAATATTTTTTGTTGGATTATTTGCTGTGGTGTATAATACACTCAATGAAACTAAAAACTTTTTAAGCAAAAAATCTGTGGATTATGTACAGGAAAAAATGGTAAATTAGTTTTTAATTATATTTAATAGTTGATTGTTATTTATAATGTTCAATTAATTATTCCATTATAAAATGAATCACATGATGTTGCTAGTTTCCATGAAAATTATGTATATTAATTTTCAATTGTTCTGTAGCATTTAGTTGGTTTGCCTTATGCGAATATGTCATATGTTTCGCCAACATGGCCTTTCATGCTACAATAATATGGGATATGCCTGATGAAGAAATGATGATTTGCCTTCCACATTCCCACAGTTCACCAAATTGTCAAGACATAACTAAAAAGAATGAATGAAAATGTGTTGTAGATTGTCCTGTACTTAATTCTGTACAATTGTACATAGAAATTTTTCACCTGAACACCATTTAATTTAAAAGACTGCAATCATTTAGAAGCAAACATATTTTTAAGAGCTAGAACATACATTTTATGAGATTTAATTTTTATTTTATAAATGCAATCTTATTTTGTAATATTTATGGTGCTTTTTCTCAACATTTCCATAATAAAGTTTTTCTTGTGTTTAATTTAAATGTTATAATATTGAGTAGCTAATATTTAATTTTAGTAACTCTTGCAATACACTTAAACCTTCAACCATATTTTCATGAAAATATGGAGTCCTCAAAAATGCATTTTAAACTAAATATTTTTGTTGCTGTTTTCATGCTGAATCTCAATTTTTTTTTTCTTTTTAATTCATTGAAAAACTTTTTGATTTTTTAAACAGTTCATTCCATTTTTCCATGAATATTCAAATCATATTTTACCATATCACCAATTGTATTTCTGTATTCCTTTTTGAATAGATTTATGAATATTTAATCATCAGTTTTTTCCTGTATTTTAACTACTTGGAAATATTATTATCTGTTATTTTTTATATAGCTAAAAGAACCTCAAAAATATGATACTAATGCAAGTAAGATTTTGAATATACTTGTTTAATAAATACAGTTTTTCAAAATTTTATTTTAAAAATGGCTGTAGATTTCTCTCCATTATTTTAAGAGATTTTATTTTCCTAATACATAATTTTTATTAGTACAATATTCATATTTCTTTGATTTTTTTTTTAGTTATAATAAATTTCTCATTTTTTGATTGCTAATTAAGTAGTGTGCAAGATAAATACAATTAAATATTGAATGAAATACAAGGCTGAACACTGCCCTCAAAAAATTAAGCATCTAGATTTAATCAAATTATTCTTATAACTTGAAACTTTTCACTTTCTAAGCCATTTATAAATACACTTATGTTTTCTTAAGATAAAAAATCAATGATTGTAATGTTTTATTAAAAAAAAATATTGAGTTACTTTATTCAGTCCACTTTTAATAAGTGCAAATTGCTAATGTTGTATTTTAATATTTGAGAATATTTTGTATTTTGTATTGGGTTATGGTTTTTCTACACATTTTTGTTTTAATGTCCAAATATACATTTTTTTTATTCAAATTTCATTGCTGGAGGTATGAAACTTGAATTATTAGTTATACTTTGTTTTTTACTACTGAACAATTTCATTCCATAGACTATGTCTTGCCTACAACATTAATATGTCCTCTTATAATTTTTTTTTTTTTTTTTTTGTATCCTGTAATGTTAATGTTTCTTCACACTTTTTTGAGGCAGATGCATACGATGCTATTTTCTTGTTGAAAATAATCTTTATTACAGCAATATTCTAAATTGAATTATTCACTTTTAGCAAATAAGTGCCGAACATTACTTTTGGCAATGTTATGTTCCCAAATAGAGAAGGAATGATTAAACCATCATGATTTGTGGTATAATCATGATTGTAATCTAATCATGACTAACAGTCTATCTCTATTATCTAATTTACTGTCGATTATAATCAGGTCTACCTAAATTGTATTTTTCCTTATTTCAGAAAAATATAGATAGCTTTATCGCATTGTTGAAATTTGTCCAATTGTAGTTTTTCTGCAGTAGGCTTTCAAATTAATTTGTTTTTAGTTTTTACACTTTTTGAAAATTTTGAAGATTTTATTTATCTTTAGACTACCTAATTTCCCATGGGATGCTTTAATTGGCAGTATTTCTTACAAAAAAGTTTAATTTTTTAAAACCTTTTTTTAATTGCTGCTTTTTACCAACTTAATCCATTTTTTGTGATTATTTCTTTTCAATTTTACTGCACAAATATTGTATTCTAAGCAATACTTACTAGAATATATACTTTCATAAAGGTACTTCAATCAAAACAAGCAAAAACTTGTTCTTCTCTGTTGCATATTGAGAATGTTAGAAAGCAAACAAAAGTGAAAAACTGAAAATTTTAATGCAAAACAATTAGCTAATGAATGTAGAGGATGTTGCTCACAAATATTGCATAAAATGTTTTTGTGCACTTTTAGAATTAGTTTATAATTTTGTTAAGATTTTGCAGTTCTTTATATATGTTTACATGACAATTTGCGCTTTTTTTTAATTACCTTTTGTAACTATTGGGAATTATTTTTAGCAAATATAATTTTACTGACTGAACTAAAAAGAAAAAAGATATCAATGGTGTATTTACATATTTTTACTGGCTGTAACTTGTTTATTGTACAAATCAAAATAAGTGGCTTAATAACTCCTTACTTTATTTTAAAAGCATTAAATAAAATACTATTTACATTAAGATTCATTCATTTGATTTTTAAAGCAGATAGTGCAATTATATATGTTATTCAGTATTTGATTTTCTATTTTTAAAATGGTTACTTTTATTATTATTAAATGTTTTTGTGATTAAATTTTTCATAAAAATAAAATTACTTTGAAAACTACAATATAGTGGATGATATAGCTTCAATATGATCTGTCCTAACTATTAGGTCTTCCAGTTTTAAATTTTATTTTAGACTTTTCTTTTTAAAATGCTCAAAAAAGTAATCTTGTCCATTACTTTACAAATTTAATCAAAACCGAAGCATGTGCAGTGCAACTTCTGTATCTATTTTAAATTGTTTTGTGTATAACAAATACACAACATGCATTTCTTTGTGCTGTTCTGAAAAGTAAAATTTTTTATCTTAAGTTACTTAAAAACTGCAACAACTTCTCACTTAATATTACAATTCCTAAGCAGTGACAAAAACAATTCGGGTGTTTCTTCAACACCCTGTATAAATCAATAACCATGCTACTGAAGTTTAAATCTAGACTCTTCATTGTGTCCGTGATTTATATCTGTGGATACTTTTGATGTGTCATTGCTTTATATTTATATTCTGTACAGTTAATATTGGCAAAATGTGCACTAATTTTATCATGTAATAAAAAATTAGAATTATACTATTTATCTACTTTTAATCATTATTTGTAGATTTAATTTATTACTTTATTTATAATAAATCATGTAATAAAAAATTAGAATTATACATGTATCTACTTTTAATCATTATTTTTAGATCTAATTATCAAATCAAATAAATGGTTGAGTAATGAAAATAAGTTTCTCCTCTACAATGTATTAAATATCTGTTGTTATTTCAGCAACCTAATTTTAGTATAGAATAAATCATTTTATAAATATTTTATTATAAATATGTCAACTTTGTTTGATTTGAGTTGGGATTACCCTTTAGTCAGGTGCAAGGTATTAACTTTTAAACAATGTAAAAACAAATTATTTTTTAAAAAATGTTTTGAATATTGCCTATTGAGATTTGCAATATTTCCAGTTACATTTTTTATGAAAATAATCTTTCTGATAGAAAAGACCGAAATTATTCTCAGTTTTTCCTTTTTATCTAAAATTTTGTGTATAATTTATTCTATGAAACATATTTTTGTCGATAGCAAATAATTAATATACAGCTTCCGTACATTTGTAACAAAAGATAATTTAGTGTTACATTTTTATTGTGAAGTCATTTAAGCTGTTAATGCTGTTTCTAACAAGACAGCTTTAAAAATATTACCATAAATGCTGAAGTCATGTCAGTTTTTACAATCATTCGATATTTATATTTATTTCTTAATTTCTCTTAGTGCATGCCTCATAATGAAGATTAATCTTTAATATCAAAATATTCTTAAAGTTGATTATAATTTCGTTTTTATATTAAATTTGGTTTTGTATTAGTTTAAATGGTATTTTGTTGCCGTTTTTAATAGTTTTTGTGATAAAATACGAGGTTTATGTTACTTCATTTTTGTTGTTATTTATTTATTAGTTAAGAGCCAAATTTTGTCTGTAATATTACGCAAAAAATATAAGTAGTTATTAATGTAAATTCTTACCAATTAATTACATTTCATAAATTTTATACACACAAAGTGTATGATAAGATTGTATATATTTAAGCTAGTTTAAATTTACTGTTATTTATACTTAAAAAAATTCAAGACTTTTAATTTGAAAACATGAGTGAAAAAAGAGTGTGGATGATTAGTTGTGAAAATTGTTTTATACCATGCTTTGCAAAGTAAATCATTCATTTGTTGTTTTACTGCAAAAATAATGAAATTTTGTGTAAAGCAGTTTTGCAACTATTTTCTTTAGATTTGAACAGTTATTCAGAAAGACTAATTTGATTAAATATATTTTTATAATCTAAACTGTTTATATTTATCAATTTTCTTATTTCCATTTTTACCTAGTATTAAAAATTCACCAATTCATACTCTTAATTATAATTTATCAACATATAACTATATTTTTGTAAGTAATATTTTTAACTTTAACAAAAAATGTAACTTTAAATTTCTGTTAGCAAAAATTAAAAATCCTTCAATGGAATATTTAAGGCAGGTCTTAAGAAATTCAATATAATCATTATAAACAAAATGTTATTTGTGCAACAAAATGCTTATGCTCATCTAGATGCCTTTAGTACCTGACTTTTAAAGGGCAATGTATATATACATATACATAATTACAAGTTGTGATAATTCTATAGAATATGTTATTTTCTGACGCTATTTTATTGTATGATTGAACTTATTAAAGGTGATAGCATTAGTATATGTGGAAAGTTTGCAATAATCCTGTTAAGTTTAAATAAATCTGAAATAGTTGGGCAGCTAACATACCTAGATTTACTTAAAGCAATAAGGGCCTTGTGTGATATAAAACATTGTAGATACTTACGTTGACATGTGATTGTAATTTTCAGTTAACTTTACCTTTTTTTTTTTTTTTTTTTTTTTTTTAGAAATGTATTGCATTCTTTATTTTTTTTAATGCTTTAAACTGGTTTATATTTTTCTATATAACTTATTTTAATAAAACTATACAAAATACATACTGCTGATATTTAATATTTGTATGTATAATTTTATTAATTTATATTATATTTTTTATTCAATTTATCAACTCTCTAAATAAAATGTTACATGTCTTATGTGAATTCTGTAGAAAATTTGAGAGATTTGCTGTGCAATTTTTGTCTAAAATCTTGCAAAATATTTTTTTAATTTTGTCTCAACTAAGTGTCTTGAATACTTGTTTTTTTTTAGCGAAGTACTTTTTAATAAAGAACAGTCAGCAAAAATAATACTATGCACTATATTGTCTGTTACTGTAAATATATATTTATAAATGTTATAATTTATTTAAATTTGTTAAATGTTTTCTTTGTAATTGTGTATAATTTTAAAATTATTTTTATATCTACAAGTGATTTTGAAATATTGATTTGCAAATCTTTGCTAAGCATTGTAAAGTAACTGTATATAGCTAAAAAAGATTTAAGTACAAATGTAATTTTCTTATTTTTTTCAGCCCTGTATCATCATAAAATTATATTTCTTATCAAAATAATTAATTCACACTGTAGCTCTTACTTCAATTATTTCCTGTAGAATTCACAAAATTTTTATTTTTAAATATTTATTTCCTATTTAGCTATTATGAAAAAATGTCACATTAAGTGGTTAAGAATGGAGGATTGTACATAAATTATTTCATAATGTGAATGCTTCTTTCACAAAACTTACTTAAGTGTTTCGGGAAATTTTCATAAACTACAATTTTTTAAAACTTGCTCAATATCTCCATACTTTAAATGTACAAATTTAACTGTGAAAATGAATCAGCAAGCAAGTGATGAATATTTCTCTTTTGATGTGATGAATTTATTTTTCTGTTACTTGGAATAATTTTTGATTAGATTTTTTTCATTTAAGTTTTACCTGTTGTAAAATAATCTGAAGTATAACTTTAAATGGAATTTTTGTTAATTTCTTTAATCTGAAATTGAGAATGTTAATTTAAAATTAAAAATGTATTAAGAAATATATGAGTATAAAATTCATTTTAGAACTAAATTGTTTGTTTTGTAAATGAACTTGTTAGATGTTTTATTCTATGTGGAGAAATCTATTATAAATACAAAATTGTTATATATGTTGATAATTACAGTGGATAAAGTTTTTAACATGAAAAGTTACATTTAAACAATTTATAAGTCATACAAATTAATTAATTACATAAATAATTCAAAAATTTATATTTATTATATTTATATTTATAAAAAATTTATAATTTATCTTTAGTTCTAGAATTTTTACAGTTTACTGCACTATTTATATAAAAAATATTTAATGTATATTTAAATGTTATTAATATTAAATATTTACTATGAGCACACACATTAATTTCTTTTATTTAACAAACATTCAATTAAGGATGTTTAATGTGTTTTAAACAATTTAAATTTTCATTCATTATTTTTAATTCAATAATTTTCTTCTCAACTTCATAATTTTCTCTTAATTTCAAGTTACAGAAATTAATCAAAATATAGTCAAAAAAAAAATTTGTAACAATAATTTATTTCCATTGTTGAATTGGCAATGTTTTGTGCTTATTTTGATATATAAAGTTTGATGCAATGAAAAAAATCCAATTAATATATAGTGATATTTTCCTTTTCTTTCTTCTTCTTTTTTTTTTATTTTTTTTTTTTTTATTTATTAAATTTGGAACCTTTTCCTAATACCTAATTTTTTCTTAAAGTCAATATAATTTATAAACCCAATCTAATAGTCTATTATACTTTCCTCATTATCATCAAACATAATTTTAGATACTTCAGTTTTCATTTTATTAGTTTTTAGTAATATATCATCATCCAAGCTGTGTGCTGTTTAAAGTATCTTGCACAATGTATTTCAAGCTGTGATAAATATCTACTTTAGTGTGTAAATTTCTTTACTATTTATTGGTACAATATTATACGATTCACTGGCGCTTTTTATTTATACCGATTAAATAAGGAACAGTTTATAATTTTTCAAAAATATTTTACATTAACATCTATCATTTTTATGGTATATTCACTCAGATGTATGATAAAGAGAGAAATTGGGCTTAACACATAGCAAATGTATTGAAATTAAAAAACAAAGCCAATGGATTTGTTGTGGATATGCTTAAAATGATGGTTGGTATGAATTCATTAAATGTTTTAAACTGTTTTCTAGAAATCTTAAATTTCCTAAACTTGAATTAACTATTAAATTAAAAAAATTGTTTGAATTTAAATGGAAATTAATTAAAGAGGAAAATTTTCTTTTCAAACAGCCATATTAATATCGTTATGAAGTATTATTCAAAAAAAAAATTATTACTACAATATTTGTATCAGACAGATTAATAAAATTTTAATTTCATGCATCAACCAACTAGCATATTTTCGTGTATATAATCTGCATCAGCACATTATCTGCACATTTTCAAGTAAAAAAAAAAAAAAGTTACATAATCCGCGGCAATTTTTTCAGTGAGTATTCGTTAATATATACTGCTGATAATATGGATGTCTTATAAAATAATAAATATACTGTAATATAAAAATGCAAAAAATTGTGCAGAAAAAAAATCATTTATATTATGAGAAAGATCTGCTTGGATCCCTCATCATCGCAAAGTGCGATAAACTAAGATGAAAGCACGAGATTGATAAAGGGCGATAATTCCAGGAAGATTCTAAAAAAAATTATCGATTTTTAGATTCTAATAACTTTTTAAACGAAGTTAAGCATATTTTAAAAATTTAATCATTTGTTTTGTTAAGAATTAAATGAAAGAAATAGATTTTCGAATTGCGCTTTCAATACATTTTCCTTTTGTACTGAGCATGCTGTTTTTCCCTTTACACTTAACACGTTTGTTGCCATTTTTTTATTTGCCTTTCCTCTAGCTTTTAATTTTCTGCTTTGCCATTTAAACATTTTTGCTTCCATGACACTATATGAATATTTTCAGAACGAAAGTGCGCACGTCAAGACAAAATGCGAAATGATATTAGCGAATTGCAACTGTAATATCTTTCTGAGGAACCGAATTCGTTCTCCAACGTGATTTTACAAAGCTGATTATAGCTGAAATACGTGATCCGTATCGTGGCGCCACCTATTATTTATGAAACATAAACGGCGTTTCTTTCAAAGCTTTTCTGATGGAGAATTTTTTTTATCATATTATCGGCAGTAGCGTATAATACGCTCGTCGAAATTTCGAACTTTTTTAACATATTATTCGCTTGTTATTTAGAGGAAAATGCGGTATATAAATCCTGTGCCATTATATTTAATACATCAAGAATATACTTTAAGATGTTTCTTTTAATGTGAGGAATACAAAAAGAAATATATATGAATAGTAAATGAGAAAGAATGTTATAGCTATATGCATTTTTATGTACTTAATATAAATCATTAAATTATTTTAAAATGATTTATGAAATCAATTTAAAAAATACTACTATTAAAAAAGTTGTTTATGGCTATGAAATTGTATTTGGATATTTTGATAATTTGTTATTGAAAGTTAATGTTTAACCTGATTTAAGTGTTTTAATTATCGTTGACATTCGAAATTTAAATATTAGCTAATTTTAAAAATATGTTACTATTTTCAAACTCAAAGTGTTAAAATTCAAAAATTCTGTTATCATGTGCCCTATTCAAAAGTTTGATATAAGCTCATTTTCATTTTATTTGTATAACCAAAAGAAAATGTTTCTTCTTTTGTAAATTTAACTATTGTGTAAAATATTCAAAATTAAACCTCATTAATTCAATGTTTGCTTCATTGAATACAATATTTGTAACCAAATACATGTGCCAGCAATAATCTCAAGCCTCCAAATTAATACCTTTTGATCCATTTTATATGTATATAAAACTTCAGAAATATCCAGGCTTGTTTCATCGCAATTAGTTTCAGTTTTACATGTCTTGTTATAACTTTATCAAAAAATACTGAATTTCTTAAATTTTGGTTTGATTCTAAAAATATTTGATTTTTAACTTAAATAATCAATGATTTTAAACTTGTAATTTTTATCAATGAAATATTTTAAGGTAGTTCTTTTTATTTAATTTCTTTTAGACGTAAAATTAATGTAATTTCCTTCCATATTATTCTTTTAGTAAAATCTCATTGAATATAATTTGCAGTGTGCGTGTGCATGCGTGCTTCGTGTTTTTATTATTTTCAGTAATTCCTATTTTTTGTTTAACTTGACTGCATACAAGTTACTCTCAGTATATTTTTATTCTATTTCTCATTATATTAATTATTTGATTTTAAAAGCTTTTCAAATATTGTTAAGGTACTGAACATAGCATAACATTTATAATTGCTTTACTGAAATTGTGCCAGTTTTGACTCTTTAAACACATGTTGACCAAAGTTAATTTTTCAAGACCTAATTTGATGCTTCTTGAAAAAAAATAAGACATTAATTCTTTTCATAACATAGTTAATGCTTATAAAAAAATGTTTCTATACTTGACTGATATAATTATTCTAAGAATAATTTTAAATATAGACACACACATTGAAACATTGAATTGTGTTAGAATTTATATTGATAAATTCTAACACTTCTGTTACTAGAACATGTTTCTGGAGTAATTTGTTACATTATGATTTTTCTTATCTTTTACAAACATTGGTAGTTACTCAGATATTATATTTAAGAAACGAACTGAAAATAGCAGTGTCGAGTTATATGTATTATTTTAATGTTGTGTTAACCAAATTTGCATGGGAGTTTTCATACGTATATGCAATTCATCTTTAAATTTTGTATTTCTATTGAGCTAAAAGCATTAATCATAATGAAATTTACAATTAAGCTCATTAATTGAAAAATAATAAATATTAAATAAAAACGCAATACTTTTTAAGGTTACAATATTTAATAAATGAAAATGAATAATTAATAAAAGTATATTCAATTTTTATTTGACAATTTATGCATTTAATTTTTAAAGCTAAATTTAATTTCATTTTAATTTTATATAGGCATAAATCGAGAGAGATAGTGGGTAACTACTATTGTATTATTATTATTCGGAGACTGAACAAAGATCACAGAAATAAGAATTCTTTGTTATATTAAAATGTCAGTAAAATTTACTCTACATAAACAACTTAGAGATATGTGCACTTAATTTCAGTAATGTTATTTATATAAAACATATCACTCACAAACTTATCTTATCCATGTAGTATTTTTTTTTTTCTATAAGTATTTATACTAATATGTTTAAATACTCAATTTGTGCACATTGTAATCACAAGTTAAGGAATAAATTTTTTCAGATAATTTTTATTTTATTTTTTTTTCTATTAACTAATTATCTTTTTATTTACATATTACTTACTGAATGGGGTTATAATTGTAAAATAGATTTTTATTTTATTTATTTATTTTTTAATTAAGAAGTTCAAAAAATGTTGTCTTGGATTGAATGTTGGAAAAAATAATTTTTTGACAATTGTCTAAAGCAATTGTCAAAAAATTCAAAACTTTTTCTGAGTTGATAATTTTTCTTATCTCGAGATATCTTTGTCCTTAAAATTCTCGTATCTGGGTTTAAGGGCCTGAAAATTAAAAAGGTACTTAATATAAAACACAAGCATTCAGCTTTAATAAAAGCTTTATAAGTTAAGTTTTGGTGAATTGAAATTTTTAATCACTCTTGAAAAGCTTATATAGATTACACCAATTTAGAAAAAATTTTATAAAGTACTTAAACATTATTTCATTATTGTACTTAGTTTTCAAGGTATTCAAATAAATAAAAATCTTAAAATCATGTCAATGTGAATTTTGAAGTTACGTAGGCGATTTTTACAGTTCTTCATGTTATTTTTAGTTGATCTTGAGAACTTCTAGAAATTTCGGCTGCTAGATTTTTATCTATAGTGCCTGTTAAATTTAAAATAGAAAGTAATGAATAATGTAAAAGAGGTTTCATAAAAGTGGCTATATCGAATTTAATGTGTTGGCAAGGATTTATAAACAAGTATCTTATTATGTGTATGTTGTTCTAAATTATTTTACACCTGTTAAATTTCTAACTTATTGCATTTGTATTCATGTTAGATTTTTAACGATTGATCTTTGCTTATGTTCAGTGTATATTGTTTGTTTATGTATCGGTAAAACTAAATCGTATAATTATAAGCATTTTTTTTCAGTTTATCATGCTTTTTAATTTTATCAAATGTATTGAAATGTTTATTATATAAAATGCTTCCAAATTGAAAACTATAGTTATGTGTTATGTTTCTTGCATCTTCCAAGCATTTTAAATTTTATACACATATGTGTATGCTTGCTAATTACTTATATGCTTAAAAATATTTCTTTATTAAATTCTTTAAGTAAAGTATAATATTTCTTGTAATTATCCTATTTTACTATATTTTTACTGAACTATTTTATCATTTTTTAAAAACAAATGTTAAAAGTATTTTATTTGCCAAACATGAAATGTATACACTAATGTTTCTATAATCAGCATCTTTATTTATAAAACATTATTTCTGCCTCATGTTACATTTTAGTCACTATAATGCATACAATAAAAGTTATTCATATTAAAGTAGAGTTCTCTGTATTGTGTTACAAGCAAAAATATTTTTAAAATTGTATGAACATGAAGTTCTCATTTAAATCTTATCTCTAAAATTTTTTAAAAACACCATAAAAAATTTTTTTATGTTCTTTGTTTTATGTAATCATAGTTTAATTTTAGAATCCCCTCACTTTTAAACTTACAATTGTCAATTTTTGATATTCGTTCAATTTGATGCGCAAACGTAAAATCTGGCAATATCTGTTAGTTTGCCACATCCTTATTCATGTTTACTTAAAATAAGAAAAGTGGTTGAGTATTTAAATTAAAGCAACTTTTGATTTGCAAATATATCTATGAATAACACATTACTGATTTATTATGTGCGAATAAAGATCAATCGCCAGATTGTTTCTAAAAATTTGCTATTCGTTGAAATAAACATAACTTCTGCTATAACCTTATGCCCTTTAATAAGAACTTTTTAATTCATTTATTTCAGTTTAATTTAATTTGAAAATTTAGAAACATAGTCACTTGTATTTTAAAGCTTAAATTCATTTATATTGAATACACCATTTGTTCAATAAAAAATTGTCAATATAGGAGTTAAGCTCACCAGTTATTTGAAATGATAAAACTATTTGTAATGATTTTTGTACGATTATTTTCTACACACAAGAGTGAATTTAATTAATATTGAATTAAATTGTAATTCGAACAATTACAAATATTTGCATTCAAAATGAAAATCGATCTCACTAACTGTTGAGTGAATGTTTAGCGCTCTAATCTTTACATTAATTGTTCACGAGTTCATTCCTACCTAGGCTGTGAAAGCTTGTGGTTCGGAATATACTTTAAGTTGTAGACTCAGCTGAATTATTTCATGTGCAAAAAGTAATCAAACTAAACTACATCTGCGAGTTATTAAATCGAAAGCCAAAGCGCTGAGTATTCAACTATCAACAAATCCTTTTAGTGCTAGAAATTTAAGTTTTTCTTTGTTAGTAAAAGTAATGAAGATTTTTTCTTTCGGAATCGAAACAGCGTAATATTTTTGCATTTTTATTTCTTAGTTTTCAACTGTTAAAAACCAAAATTTTGTGTTAAATTCTATTTTTTATGTATATAATTCTGGATACATTGCAGGACTTTTCAGTACTAAGAACTCAGTACATAAAGTTTTTTTCTGTTGGTATATTTATAGTTTTGAGTCATCTCCTTAGTTTAAATTCGAAGAAATTTTGTTTTTAACTGTACAAGTAGTATAAATAATAGAAATACATTAAAATTTTTTTGTAATTCCATCATCAATTTTAAAAAATTGTTCACACAGTATAAGGATTTGAAAATTTTAAATAGGTCTTTTATATAAGATGTACCGAAAATCGTTATAGTATTAAGTTCTTTAGATATATAATATTGAAAAATGTTTTTCAATTTTAAAAATTTACTTTCAACTGAAAAATGCATTTATATAACAAACTTAAATTTTTATATATGCTTCTTCAACTTTTTATCTAATATAATATTTTTAGTAATAAAATAATTTAGCTCTTAGATATTAAAATTAACCAAGATTTGGTAAAAAATTTTACTAGGTTGTCGGTGAATTTACATAAATTGCTGAAATTACATTGAGAGCAATAAAGGATGTCAGTAAAGGAAAATTACTAAAACGTCAGTAAGAAAAAACAATACATACATTCATGGACAATAAATACACATCGATTTAATGTATATGAGGTGTATATATTATTGCATGTCACTTTTAAGTTTATGTTCAGTAATATTTTAGTGTTGAAAAATTTCAAATTTGATATATTATACTGTCATTGTAACAAATTATATTCGAAACTTTATATATGCAAGCTGAGTTAGAGTATTCTAGTTGTGTGAATTTTAATGTTTTACGTATTTAAAAGGATTTATGTTATTCAAGTATCTTCAATTCAAATATGGGTCACAAACTATTTAGTAGGTGTTATAACATGATGTATCAGTGTCTTTTTATTAATTAATTTTATCGGAAAAAGTTAAATATGTCAGTTTATTAAATTCTTTCATTAATCGTTATACCCATAAATATATTAATAATTTTAGAAACTTCAATAAATTGTAAAAAAGACTAAAGTTTTTTTTTTTTTTCTTTTATGGAATATATTGAATAGAAATTAAATATAGGTAGTTGGAATTAATATAGAAAAACGATTCATTGTAATAAATTTACAATATAGAACCATATTAAGTATCACTATAGTGAACTTTATAATTATGTAAAAAAAAAAAAATGAATTTTATATGCTAAATAATTCTTGTTCTCTAATTGAAAATTAGTGTAAAAATATATTTGAAACACTTTTCCCAAATAAATCTGAGATAGCATCAAATTCTTTATTATAGGTTTTATTTAAATAAAGTTGAATGTGCAAAAAATGAATAATGTATATAAATAAGTATCTTTATTATACAATTCTTATGCAAATAACAATAAAATATTTTATTTTTTGAGTTTTATAATCTAAAATCTTTATTTTAGAGCCGCTGTCTTGCTAATGTAGTTCGTTCTTGAGCAATGCTGAATATTCACTATTACTCCAGAAATAGCGTCGCAATAATAGTATTTTATTGTTGATTTTTCACTGCCGAGCAAGACATTACGTTTTAGATGAACTGTTTTTAGATTTCCGTGTTTAGCTTCGCAGCTTTCATTCTGTCAATGAGTAAATCTACGGCATAAGAAAATGAGCAGAAGATATTTATATTTATCTTCTAAACTTTTTGCTGTGTTGTTAAAATACTTCCAGGTTTGTTTGATAAGTGATATTTTTTGGGTCATTGAAAGAAAAACTTAACCTGGTCCATTTTAAATGACTACATGATTACCTCAACAAAAAGTATTCTTGTTGGATCACATTTGCTAACTGGAAACTTAACACTTGTATTTTTGTTTCATTCATTCATTATATTTTTAAATCTGCTACTTGCAAAAATATTTGTTTAAAAATCTCAACAGGCCCTTAAATAACATTTTGCATTTTATATATATATATATATATATATTTTATTATGCTGGAAAATTTAAAAGTGGTACGTATAACTTTTTTCTGTTCAGATAATGGCACTCTATTCAAAATATTTGGAATTTACAAAGAGCGCCACATATTTTATAAAATTAGAACTCTTTTATAAAAGATTGTTGATGACATTTATATAGTCCCCATTTTTGTGCTCCCTGACTATATAATGAAAGTTGGTGGTTTTTGTTTCGAATCTTTGGGACAGCTGCTGCTAGTTTCGCACTGTAATATGTTGTGTCAGATTTCACTCGCAACTCACCAAAAGTACTACGTTTCATTCTTCTTATCAAAAAAAAAAAATGTTTTCTTTCGACCTTCTCTTGTCAGTTAATTTCATTGTGTATGTTTTGTGGACCTCCACCAGGATACATAATGAACAATACTACATTTTAATTTTATGCATCTCTCTCACAGAAGGATAAATGTTTTTTACTTCAAAGATGTTCCGTTCTTATTGATAAACACTTTCCATTTTATAGTTTAGAGGTAACTAAATACTCGGTTGACGAAACGATTCCATTTATACACTCGTATGACAGTGCTCTTTCCAAAAATCACATATTAGGTCAGGTAATTAGTTGACCGACCAAATAGGTGAATTTTAACGATCTACTAGCGTAAAAACTTTTTTTTTATCCTTCTAATTTTAACAGTATCTAATTAAAACAGAATAGCTTCAACTTTTCCTATTTAGTGTTTTGCCACCGTTCAGCAGAGAAGAAATTTTTTTACCCATTTGCAAGTTGTAAACAATTAATTTTTGATTGTAAGTTATACTAGTTTTAACGATTTGTTTTCAATTTTAAATCTAAAATAAAAATTCCTGCCATCACATATCATTAAACCCCTATTACATTACAGTTGCCGATATTCCAGTTTGAGCAACTCCCTTAGACTTAACATTACGTGACGTCACAGCTCGATTTTGGGCAACTCGGACACGTCGTCTAATGATATTTCAGAATTTTTTTTACATCTGCGCATTTGAAATTTGATCATTGCCAAGTTTTCGCCAAATTTTATGCCAAATGAAAGTTATTGGCGTTATGAATTGCCGAAAATGTGCAATTTTTTTGTGCATGCAGCTGCAACTCGAGCAATTCGTATCGCCAATAGATGATTAACGGAACTGGTGTTGTCTTTCACTTTCGCCAAGCGGAAATAATAAGATGCCAAGAAGTAACATGTTTTCATTATTGTTAATGAGTGCATGTGATAAATATATATACTTAAAAATGGCAAATATCTGTGTTGAATAGACAAAAGAAATAGAAATTGATTTTATTAAAAGGATAAGAGTAAAGCCTCATATATGGGATATTTCAGATTCCCGATATAAATTAACTAAATTAAAACAAAGGACGTATGAAGAAATAGCGTCCCAATTAAAGTTAAAATGTCATCGTTATAAAGATGTGTTTATACGTGATAAGAATTTTCACCTGCGTTGTTTGAGTGATCTCTTTATTTTATTAAAACTATAAATAAATATTATGTTTTCAAAATACCAGTTTTATTTTAGGTCTTGATAATATTATTTATTTTAGGAAATTAACACAAAAGTTTTAAGAAATTTTTTAACCAGATATTTTTCCTTTTCACATCGACAAAGATTAGCTCTTATCATTCTAAACGTGAAGTTTCAAACGCTAAAATTGAGTGAAACAATATCAAGAAAACGTAATGTAAACAAATTTTGGCTACAAATTAAATTCCCAAATAAGAATTCATCATGAAATCTAGACACCTACAGAGTAAAATATGGCAACCTTACATATGTTAGCCAGAAAAGCGATCTGTTAATAAATCTAGTAAAACAGCTATTTACTTATTGCAAACCTAATAGAAATCTCGAACATTAATTGGACGATGAGCTCGAGTTGCCGAAAATCGAGCTGTGACGTCACGTAATGTTAAGTCTATGGGAGTTGCTTAAAATGAAATATCGGCAACTTTAATGTTATAGGGGCTTTAGGCTGTCATGCAAAGTATGCATAAAAAAAAGATTGATAAAAAATGTTGCAGAAAAAAATGACAATGAAAACAATGTTCAAATTAAAGAATGTGTGAACAATTTTTATTATTGTTTTATCCTCGTCAAAGTAAATACTACCAATGATCTAAATTAATTATGCATTGTTAAGAAATAAAACAAGTTTAAAGTCTATCAAAGAATAATAAAGAAAATGTAGCAAAATCATGGTGAAATTAAAAAGTTAAATATGTTCCATTTCATATTTAAAATCCTTTTTGTTCTAAGGCAAAACATGCTTTAAAATAAAAGAATATTATAATGCAATTTTAAATATATACTTAAATCAGTTTCACATCCAAAGTTTAATTCTTATTTAGCTTAGAGATTTCAGTTATTCATTGTAGTCCAAATGGGATAAATTGCAGAATATTGGAAACTTCATTATTTAATGGAAAAAAAGAAGCAAATTATATGTTTTTATGTATAATGAACTTTCTTGAATGTACATTTAACTATGCAGGTTTTGTTTCTCGTATAAATACTTCACTTTATATAATTAGCGTAAATATTTTTAATTGTTAATATCCTGAAGACACACAAAGTTCTTAGTGATGCATGAACTGTTTGCAGTTAAAAGGGGGGAGGGGATCAACCTCATTTAATTTTCAAAGATCTCTCAAGTTTACCTGAATCAGGGAGAGTTTACACCATTTGGTATTATACAATGAATTTTTTTTTTCTAAATTATAAGATATAATAGTTATCAGTTTTATACAGCTTTTAACAAACTTTTTAAATTATTGTCTGTTCACCAACTTAGTTTTTGAAATCCAAGCACTAACAATCGTATGCATCAAAAGAAAATCAATCTTCATTTAACCGTTTCAATTCATCTCGAAGAAAGCAAAATAAGCATCAACTAACTCTAGAGAAAGATTGAGAATTAAGTCAAATGCAATCATTCGGTGAACCAAACTACACTACTGGCCATTAAAATTGCTACACCAAGAAGGCGACATGCTACAGACGTGAAATTTATACGAAAGGAAGAAGGTGCTGTGATATGTAAATGATTAGCTTTTCAGCGCATTCAGACAAAGCAGGGGCCAGTAGCGACACTTACATTGTGTTTAAATGAGGAAATTGTTCAGCCGGTTCCTCATACAGAAATTGCATTTGAACATTGTTGCCTGCTGAAAAGTTGTTGTGATGCCTCGTGTAAGAACGAGAAATGCGTACCAGCACATTTCTGACTTTGATAAAGGTCGAAGTGTAGCGTACCGGGATTGCGGTTTATCTTATCGCAGAATTGCTGCTCGCGTCGGTCGAGATCCAATGACTGTTAGCAGAATATGGAATCGATGGGTTCAGGACGGTAATACGGAACGTCATGCGGGATCTCAACGGCCACCTATCACTAGCAGCCGAGAAGACAGGCATATTATCCGCATGGCCGTAAAGGATCGTGCAACCACGTCACGAGCAGTGAGTCAAGAAACTGGGTCGTTCGGAAGACAACAAGTGTCTGCACGAACAGTTCGACGACGTTTGCAGCAGCATGGACTCTCAGCTCGGAGACCATGGCTGCGGCTTCCCTTGACGCTGCGTCATTGACAAGAGCGTCTTCAATGGTGTGATCAACGACGAACCTGGGCGCACGAATGGCGAGATGTCATCTTTTCAGATGAATCCAGGTTCTGTGTACAGCATCGTGATGGTCGCATCCGTGTTTGGCGACATCGTGGTGAACGCACACTGGCAGCGTGCATTCGTCATCGTCATACTGGCCCATCACCTGGCGTGATGGTATGGGGTGCCATTGGATACACGTCTCGGTCACCTCTTGTTCGTATTGACGGTGCTTTGAACAGTGCACGTTACATTTCTGGTGTGTTACGACCCGTGGCTCTACCCTTTATTCGAGCCCTGCAAAACCCTACGTTTCAGCAGGATAATGCCAGACCGCATGTTGCCGGTATTGTACGGACCTTCCTTGATACGGAACATGTTCGGCTGTTGCCCTGGCCAGCACGTTCTCCAGAGCTTTCACCAATAGAAAACGTCTGGTCAATGGTTGCCGAGCGACTGGCTCGTCACCAAACGCCAGTCACTACGGTTAATGAACTGTGGCATCTTGTTGAAGCTGCATGGGCATCTGTACCTGTACATGCAATCCAATCTCTGTTTGACTCAATGCCCAGGCGTATAAATGCTGTTATTACTGCCAGAGGTGGTTGTTCTGGGTAATGATTTCTCAGGATCTATCCAGCCAAATTTTTTGAAAATGTAAATACTTATTTTTAGATTATATTTGTCCAATAAATATCATTTTATCTGCATTTCTTCCTGGTGTAGCAATTTTAATGGCCAGTAGTGTATTTCGGGTGACCGCCTTTACTAAACCTAGACGCGCATACTAAAAGTAATATGAGACACCGATGCTACTTGGACGGGAGGGTACATGATGCATAACAGATTCAGCTATAGATATGAATTTTTCTCCTCAAGCCGACTGAAGTAGAGAAAAAAGATTGATGATTCATTCTCCACGTACTTTCATGGAATTCTTGTTTTATCCATGATCGGCAGCGAGCGTGTTAAGTACATGCGTTGATTAAGTTCATCAATTCTCATATGTTCGCTATAAGGTGCACTTAATACATCTATAGTCTAGGAGTCGGTCATCATTAGTCAAACATTTCAGTTTGACATTTGCAATCAGCCCTTTTAAGAGGCGTACAAAATCGACAAAACAAGCGTAAAGAAAATAAAAATTTCAATACGAAATAGGTTAAAGATTTTGTTCACAAACATGAATGTAAAATGTGCGTGCTGTACATGTCATATAAGAAATTTCCTAAAACAGGAAACATTGAAAAATATTTCAAAAATGTATGGAATTTGATACAGATGTACCGTTAAAAAAGTGAACTGTAAAAAGAATCTAAATCTCAACTAATCTAACATTTTATTGAATCCAATACTTTAAAGCTACAACTACATCTTTAATGGAGTTGTGATAGCAAACGAAACCTTTTGAAGATGGAAAATTGATAAAGAAAGCATTTCTCGAAACTAACGATTTATTATTAGATAAATTCAAGAGCAAAAATGAAATTCTTTCACAATTAAAGTCAGTTCCCATGTAGAATTATCACGCATCATATAGAAGTGAATTCTGATCAACTGGCATGAGATGTTACTAACTTCATTTGTTTTTCCTTACAGCATGATGGATTTACGGAGATGGTTAATACTTTTCAACTTTATTTTTGAGACAGTTTTTATGAACGAGTGCAAAAGAATTATTAATATTTTCTCTAAAGAAAACGATATATTTACTGTTCCTCTAAAAAATGCGTACAGAAAAAAAAATTCATTAATAAGTTAACGGACTCTATCAATGACTGTCAATGGAATTTTAGCTCTGTGTATAAGAAACACACAACGTCTTCCTTTCTTATCATTGCATAATTAATTCATCAACAAGACTTCTGTTGCAAAATTATAAATATGATTATGTTATGTTAATCTGGATGAAAATTTTAACTCAATTCTAGGAAGAATGTTTCGTACCAAACTAGAAGAAAACAAATGTAAGTAAAGGGTCGTATCAGGCAGATTTACGCTGTTAGAAAATGCTAACTTTCTGCCTCTAAATTTTTTGTTTTCAATTCATTATTAATACTGAGTAAAAACTTGCTTCTCCGAAGCACCTCGGCGATACGTTTGATTTAGTAATTAATGTTAATTTACCAGCTCTTTCAGCTTCCTTAGAATACTCTATTGTAGTTTTTTCAAGTCCATTTAAGTCATCTTCCAAATATTTCTTTTGATTTTTAGTTCATCAATTTTTTCAAGAAGTACTTTTCGCTTTCTCTCTGTAATCAGTTGCTTTTTTTCTGTTTTAACTCATCTAAATATAATTTATACTTTTGTCTGGCACCAGCAGCAAAACTAAGGAGATATTTGTTAATTATATTGTTGACACCTCCTATATTTCGGATGTGATCAATGATGCGCTTAGCCATAGTTGATTGATTATTTAAATTTTCTATCATTAAATTTTTGTTCACAGAAAACCCAAGTTAAACAGATGCATGGTGATAAGAGAGTAGTAAAAGTAAATTAACTACATTCCATAAGTGATACTAATTTTGTCTATTTGAGAGTAAATTAAAATAAAAAAAAGTCTCTATAAGATCAAATTTCTCATCAATACAATTTTGAAATCTTACAGTTGGTTGTAATAATTTAAACTCTTCTACAAAATTCTTTTAAAACAAAATCACATTCTGACATATTTATTTTAGACGCATTAGACAAGTATATAAGAAGTTTCTGCATTTTATTTAAATGACTAGATCATTATATATCAGACTTGAAGGATCTGTAGTGATGTTACACCATTGCAATGATGCCATCGAGTGTGTGCACTCGGTGGCTCTTTATTTCCCTCCAGTTGGCATATAACAGAAGATTAATTCTTCGTAATTCAACTAGTCTCGTGCTAGTTGAACGAGCTTTGTAATCAGACGATGTTCAAAAATTTTGTTCGACATTATTCACTTGAAAATAAACATTATTATTTGTAAGAAGTCTCAAATTAATTATTCAAAAGAACACACGCAACACTGGAACTTCTACAATGGTGACCCGGACGTGATTCTAATTATGTTGTTGAATATGGTAAGCAATTTTTTTTCGCTTGATACGTCTGCAGTATAAACTATTAAATTTGAATCGAATAGATTAAAAGCAATTCTGCACAGATATTTATTTCGCCATTTTTTTTCCATTGTCATCAATTTGTTACCATTTTGTCTCCAATACTGTCCATGATGAATATTCAGTGAAGCTATTTTTTTTAAAAAAAAACGTTGGTATACAAAAATGGTGATTAAATTTGAAGCTACGTGATTATTTTGGCGACACATTTGGCAACTGGGATTATACAATATTAACTGCTTCATTGTTCATTGTGCGACATAAATAATAAGTTGGTATCACCGCTGATGTCTACAAGCATTTGCTTAAAATTGCAATTTTTTTTCTGAACAGTGATTTCGCAAGGATTTATTTTGGAATTTCACTTTGGATTTCAAGTAGCTCGTCTGGCAGAATCATCAGCTGTGAAAATGCCCATTTTTAATTTATCAGATCCCAATCTCTGGTTTCATATGGTAAAAGCGACATTTCAACTAGCAACGCCTAAGCCCATAACTAAAGCGAGAACCAAATTCAACCACTGTCTGGCACATCTCCCTCCTGAAGTCGCAGCAATAGTCAGAGATGTAATAATAACTCCAGATGAAACAGACCCATACGCTCGTTTAAAGCAAGAAATTATTGCTCGATGTGGGGAAACGAAGTCGCAGGAAATACGTAAGCTTTTGGCCGGCGAACAACTAGGAGATCGGAAGCCCAGTGAATTATTGAGAATAATGAAACGACGAGCTGAATCCCACGACATATCTGAAACATTACTGCTAGAGTTATTTTTAAGCCAACTTCCACAGAACATCCAATCTATACTCGCAGCTTTTCCGTCCTTAACTTCAAGTAAAGCAGCTGAAGTTGGCGACAAGATACTTGAGGTCACTCCAGCCGGAGTGAGTGAAATTTGTCCCACTGAAAGCAGTGCTGAGCTTTTGGCCGAAGTAAAAGCTCTAAGGAAAGAAGTTGCAGAATTACGAGCTCGAAGCAGATCACGAAATCGGAACTTTTTGCGTTTCCGGAATCGACGTAAAAGTTTGCCACCACGAGGAAACTCGTCCGGTATGTGTTTCTACCACAAGAAGTTTAAAGAAGAAGCAAGAAAATGTGTAAAACCCTGTAATTTCCAGGAAAACAGCAACAGGCAGGAGTAGACGCGACATACGTCTTGCCTCCTACAAATTGTCGCCTTTTCGTTCGGAATAGAATAACAAATAGAACATTTCTAGTTGATACTAGAAGTGATTGTTCTATTATACCTGCTACGAAACAAGACAGACAGCATTCACCAATTCAGACTTTTACAGAAGCAAACAATACCATGATCAAGGTTTACGGTAAGAAATTATTATCACTTGACTTTGGCCTTCGTAGAAACTTTGTTTTTCCTTTTTACATTTACGATGTATCGAATTCTAGTTTAGGTGCTGACTTTTTATATTATTTTAACTTAAAGCCTGATATGAGAAAGCGTTGTTTAAATGATATTAATACTTATTTAAAGTCTCATGGTATTATTAAATCTGCTGATATTATTTCTGTTTAAACTATTTTTGGTAATGATGGTTATATCAAATTGTTAAATGAATTTCCTGAAATTACAAAACCTATTTGCTCAGACCAAATTGTCAAGCATAACGTCGTGCATAAAATTGAAACTTTCGGTTCACAAGTTTTTGCTAAACCTCGTCGTTTGGCACCAGATAGGTTAAAAATTGCAAAAACTGAGTTCCAACATATGATTGATTTAGGCCATATGCGCCCATCGAAAAGCAATTTTTCATCACCACTTCACTTAGTTCCTAAAAAGGGAAGTTTTGACTGGCGTCCAGTCGGAGATTATCGCGCGTTAAATTCTCAAACTGTTAAAGACAAATATCCAGTCCCAAGCATTTTAGATTTTACCAGTGAACTTCACGGAACCAAAATATTTTCTCACATTGATTTAGTTAAAGCTTTTCATCAAATTCCAATTGCTCCCGAAGATATTCACAAAACTGCAATTATTACACCTTTCGGTCTTTTTGAAAGTACTCGCATGCAGTTTGGTCTGTGCAACGCTTCAAGTACATTTCAGCGTTTTATTGATGAAGTAACTAGAGGTTTAAACGGTGTATATGCCTTTATTGACGATATTTTGATTGCTTCTAATTCTCACGAAGAACATGAACTACATCTGAGAGCTCTTTTTGAAAGATTAAAATATTATGGCTTAACAATTAACCCTTCTAAATGCACTTTTGGACAAAATAGCTTACAATTTTTAGGTTTTAAAATTTCAGAAGCTGGATTAGAACCTTTAACTGATAGAGTTGAAGCTATTTTAAAATTTCCTAAGCCAAATAACCTAACTCAATTACGGAGATTTTTAGGACTATTTAATTTCTACAGACGTTTTATTCCAAAAGCAGCTCATATTTTACATCATTTAAATAAATTTCTTGAAGGGCATAAAAATAAAAAAAGTCTCCTCGAAAAACCCAGAAACCCGAAAAATCTCTCGAATGGTCTGAGGAAGCTGATAATGCCTTTTTAAATGCTAAAAAAGCTTTGGCTGATGCAACCCTCCTCAAATATCCAATTCCTGGCGCTAAATTAAGTTTATGGACAGATGCCTCAGATTTTGCGATTGGAAGTTCTCTAATGCAATTTAGTCAAAATAACTGGGAGCCGATAGCATTTTTTTCTACAAAATTAAATAAAAGTCAAAAAAAGTGGTTCACCTACGATCGCGAGTTACTAGCCATATATACTTCAATTAAAAAATTTAGGCACATGCTTGAAGGTAGAAATTTTTCAATTTATACAGATCAAAAGCCTCTAATTTACGCGTTTAAACAAAAACCAGAAAAATGTTCACCCCGCCAATTAAGGCATTTAGATTTTATTTCTCAATTTTCGACTGACATTCGACACGTCAAAGGTGTGGAAAACATAATAGCAGACACTCTCTCACGTATTGAAATAGAATCAATTTCGAAGCCCCCAACTTTAAATTTTAAAATACTAGAAAAGGAGCAACAGATTGATGATGAACTGAAAAATTTGTTAAATTCAAATAGTACATCTTTTCAATTAAAAAAGCATTATTTTCCTTTGGAAGATGTAAATTTAATTTGTGATTTTTCTACTTCTCAACCTAGACCCTTTATTCCTAAAAGTTTTAGACAAATTATTTTTGACAATTTACATTATTATTCTCATCCGGGTATACACTCAACTACAAATTTAATAACACAACGATTTGTTTGGCCAAATATGAAAGTAGATATCAAAAACAAAGTTCGATCTTGTGAAAAATGTCAAAAATCCAAATTTTTTAAGCATACTAAAGCTCCAATAGGCACCTTTTCACAACCGGATGCAAGATTTTCTCATATCCATATTGATTTTATTGGTCCCCTTCCCATTTCTAATGATTATCAATATTGTATGACAGTAATAGATCGATTTACCCGATGGCCAGAAGTCATACCAACGAAAGATATAACTGCCATAAGCACATCCAAAGCACTTGTGGAAGGATGGATTTCCCGTTTCGGTTGTCCTATCACCATAACCACCGATCAGGGCAGAAATTTCGAATTGAACCTTTTTCGAGAGCTCACAAATACGCTCGGTGTTAATAGAATTCATAGCACAAGCTATCACCCAAGTTCTAATGGGATAATCGAACGTTTCCACCGTCATTTAAAAAGTGCAATCATGGCCCACGACACGTCTAAATGGACTGAAATTCTACCAATTGTTCTTTTGGGAATACGCATAGCGTTGAAAGAGGACATAAATGCTACAAGCGCAGAACTTGTCTATGAAACAACTTTACGTCTACCATCGGATATTTTCAATGAAAATTCTTTAAAAATTCCAATAGATGAAAATTATGTAACTAATTTAAAACCAACCATGCGTAAAATAAGTCCTACAGCCACTACAACGCATTGAAGTCCAAAATGTTTTGTAAATCCAAATTTAAAAACATGCTCTCACATATTTTTACGAGTGGACAAGGTTCGTCCTCCTTTGACTCCACCTTACACTGGACCACACCTGGTATTAGAGCGTTCAGAGAAAACATTTGTATTTGATCTCAATAATAAGAAAACTACTGTTTCGATTGATCGCATAAAACCTGCTTTTAAAATTTCTGATGAGATTAAACCTGATCCCATGCCAATTCCAAATTCGAAAAACATAAAAGTCAATTCATTGCCTTCACAAAATTTGGAACCAAAATCTATCACTACCAGATCTGGAAGACGTGTGCGATTTCCAAAACATTTAATACAAGAATATGTAATAAAGTAATAATCTAATGAAAATTTCAATTAACAGTGTCTATATATAAAACTTTTTCAATTTTTTTTAAAAGCAAAATGCAAACTTGTTCATATATTTTAACATTGTGCATATTTGTATTTTCTTGAAAAATTGCATTTTTCTATGTTTTCCAGAAAACTTAATGGAATTTTGTCACATTAGGTATCGTGACTTTGTCACTGGGGGGATACTCTGTAGTGATGTTACACCATTGTAATGATGCCATCGAGTGTGTGCACTCGGTGGCTCTTTATTTCCCTCCAGTTGGCATATAACAGAAGATTAATTCTTCGTAATTCAACTAGTCTCGTGCTAGTTGAGCGAGCTTTGTAATCAGACGATGTTCAAAAATTTTGTTCGACATTATTCACTTGAAAATAAACATTATTATTTGTAAGAAGTCTCAAATTAATTATTTAAAAGAACACACGCAACACTGGAACTTCTACAGATCTAAACAAGATATGTTTCGTACTACAGAAAACTTCAAAGGACATTTTTCTATTAACTTTTTTGCCATTGGTACTAAAAATGATCTGCAGTTTATAAAAAATTCCATCTTCAATTTTTCTGTCAGTTTTGCTAATACGGAATTCTCTGGTGATTTTTTTTGGTAACAAATCTAACACCTAATTGACTAGATCTTTTTGATTGTCTTTATCTATTACATCAATACTAATAAGTTGGAATGGTGAAACAGCAAAGATTCTTTTTAAAAACTTTTGGTTTAAACTTTTCAACAATGCATGAAAATCTCCAGCAATAAATGGCAACATTGGTTTATCAGTTTGATAAAGTGTCAGAAAAGGTTCCACTTACCAAGCAATAAATATAAAAAAGCAGAAAAAAGTACATCTTTTGTACACTTCTGCACAATATCAAAAGTATTGGCACCAGGATTAGGAAATTTTTTGTTTTTAACATACAGTAACATTTCAAGCAATCTGTTGAAAACACTTATATATTCTGAACCATCGATAATTGCAAATTTTTAAAGAAAATTTTATGCCAGGACCAAGGCTATCATAAAGTGATCCCTACGAGCGGGTGAGTCCTTCAATAGTCTGTAAACTGCACTTGCTGTTACCTCAACTTCTGGAAATGAGGAACAAGGCTGTGTAAGCTTTGTGTAGAATTTGCAGGCTGCAGCTTCTGGCATTTACAATATTTAAATGTTCACTTTTTAAAAAAATCAGCCATTTTATTGAAAACAGGCTAGTTTATATTTGGGCCATCCATTGACAATTAGAGTAACCCACTTGTTCCTAATTCTAAGCACTTTTCATTTTTTTTCAAACAAAATATTCATTTCATTTTCATTTTTAGTTGAATGACCTAAAAAATCTGAATAGTAATATCGTGTCTTAACTATATCATTATCCCAAAATGGCAGTCCTATTGTTTTGTCTGAAGATTATTATTTAAGCTTTCATCAAAGAGAAGCATATAATTACTGACATTCTTAATTTTTTCTTTCAATAAGTTGTCAAAATAAGGTGCAATTCCAAAAACTTTTAAATAAGCACGCTTTTTTTTCAATGCAATTGAATTGCTTTGCAATAGCACTGTCTGGAAACTGTTTGAAAGAGGTAATTTATAATGTTACAAGAACTGTAGCTGAATCCGCTGTTTAAAACTTTTAAGGGTCCTAAGAATTTCAGCCTCTAAAACTTCTTTTGAAGGAACAAATGAATCTAATATTTTAGAATATACTTTGGAATCACATTCTTTAACAGGATCGGCAAAAGTGAAAAAAAATTTTTAATGAGTAGATTTTTTAACAGATGCAATCTGTTCTAATAAATATAAGATTTTTTCACTTTCATATGGGATTTAATTACTGATTCGCCCATATTTGAAATACAGAAGCCTTTCTTGCAAACCAGACAATGGGCATGTGTTTTCTCTGAGCCACGTAAAAACAAATCTTCATATGGCTTTTCCAGAGTCCACTGGTCATGGAAAAGACACTATTCATTAGGCATATTATTTCATTGATGAACAAATCTATTCCAATTCACTAAAATCATACGCTTTTTCATCAAAAGAGAAAAGGAAAGCATAATTTAACTAAAAATTTTTGTATTAAATTTTAATATTCAAAGAATATTATATAAGAAAATACATAAAATTCAAGTAGAAAAATAGCAAATAGAAAAAAAAATTAATTAAAATCGCCCACCTTGATTGCACAACATATCGATTTTGTTAGGTGATAACTTCACTTCAAAAAAATTTAAATACTAATAAGACGGATTATCATGAAATTATTGTGGCTGAACTAGATGTTTAAGCAGTTAAAAATACAAGTCAACTGTTAGGAATACGAAAATTCAAATAACGATCTAGTGGTAATATTAAAAACTAATATTTAATTAGTTTTTTTGAAGATTTCACTGAAAATTTTAAAATATTAAAACAAAAAAATCTAAAAAAATGATAATATTTTCTAGAAAAAAAATGCATTAAAGTAAGAAAAAATTCCAGGAGTAATTCACAATTTTCAAGGAGAGAGAGAGAGAGAGTCTAGTCAAATTTCCAGGAGTTGTGCAAACCCTGAATAATGGAGTCTCCTTAATGCTTAAGTTTCAAAGAATTTAAATTTGTATATGCTTTTTAAAATGCCACTAAATAGCTTTAATTTTTAATAAAGCTTCAATTATGAAGACTTTTTTTCTTTAGAAATGTATTTTGATTAATATATTTGTTATTGATAATACATTTATATTTAATACTTTACTTACTTAAATAAAAAAACTACTATATGATGCTTAAATATTAAATTTACACAAACACTATAAGTGTAATTTAATTTTATAAAATAATTATACTAATCTACATTATTATATTGCAGTATAATTTACTTCACTTATTTTGTTAAGGTAGAATGAAAATGTAAGTAGAAACTCAAAGTTAAACTTTATTACAAACTTTGTATTATCATACAATTGTTACATGAACAATTTTTTGAACTTTCACAAATTTTACTTTTATACATTGAACAAAAAATGTGGCACAATATTTCACTTTGGGAACAAAAACAAGTGTTAGAAACATTACACAAGTCACAAACTTTTTTAGCTGCAATAATTTAAAAATAAAAAATGTTTTACAGAAGATTATTTTAGAACTAAGTCTTTAAGGAGTGATGACATTCTTCGGTTTCTATAACTAAACCTTAAGCATTAGAAAAAATTAATTATTTCATAACGAAATATCACTCTAGTAAGTTCAATTATTATTATATTTTACAAAAATATAAATACAATCAATGTGATTTTGCATAAATTGAGTAAAACGAAATTTTCTAATTTAAAATTTATAAACATAAATCTTAAAAGCATAATTAACTTTAGAATTTTTATTTAAATAAATTTAATATAAAGTGATTTAAAGGAATAAAAAATTATGGTCATAAGGAATTTTAACTATTTAAAACTCAATTACTAAATAAAAGCTAATATTTCAAAGTTTAAAAATTCAAACAACCAATTATAAAATTTTGTACATTTAACACTTATTTATAAGCCCAAACAAGCAATTTTGCATGCACACATGTAATTTTATATTTTAAAACATGGGGGTCAATAGTATTGAAATTCATTTATTCAAAATAAAATGTTTTATAAACAAATTACAGACCATTAAACAGTAAATTGGTAAACTGAGAACTATCACATGCTGGGTACAATTAAATTTATAAATAATACACGTATAAATCTAAAAGCATTGAAATTTCAATTAACTATAACAGCACTGTTGAAAATATACACTATTTAAATGTCACTGCAAAATGCTACAAAAAATCTAATTAGTATAGATACTAATTATTTACAATAATTATTTCTTGAAGCTGCAAAAAATAATCAGACTCGAAGAGATATTTAACAACTATTTAATATTGAGATCCGTTTATAAATACAAAAAATATAAATAATTTAATGTTTTATTTATATTTTTAACAGTTAAGTAAATATAGAGTACTTTACCTGACAATAAGTATGTAATGTTTTGCAGATAATTATTTAAAGTTTTATATAACGCAAGGGTCTAAATTTTAAATTTTGTCGTATTTCTTATTCAGAAAACATACTTCGAAAAAATCTTATATCACAAATACACATAAGTTACTGTATAAATAGACAAATAACTTTCTATAGAAATTAACTAACAAAAATAATACAGAGAAGTAAATCACAAAGAACACTAAGAATAACAAAATTATTTATCATATAAGAAAATAAATAGTAACTATGGATGTAAAAAAAAAAAAAAAATGAAATAATTTTTAAAAAATAAAGATCTAAAAACATAAATTTGCTTCATTTTCAATGATGAAATATATATTCATATTCAATTAAATTATTTACATTTTAGAGTATACTTCAAGTAAAACTCGCCAAAAAAAGGTTTTTCACAAAGAGTTGTGAATTGAAATAGGCTCGTGATCTTTAAGTTATGTGAACAATTTCTTGAAAAAAATATCTATTATTCATATTAACATAAAAAATTTATAGTTAAGTATCATACTTAAATCATTATGATTATAATCTATTTTTCACCAGCTTCAAAAAAGAAAAAAAATAGAAATATTTTTTTAAGAAAAATATTACAGTGAAACATTTTATACATGGTGTTTTTAAACACATACTCAATTTTTTAAATAAACCAGATATTTTCAAGAAGCTGTACTGATAACAAAATATTGACTTGAACAAAGAAAAGAATTTTTGATGAATATAATAATTTATTGGTTATACATTATTTTTCAATTTCTAAAATCTCATTAGTTTGATGACAGCATAATGATTTCAAAATTTCTCATACTATTCATGTCATAGATTAATTTGTAAGAGAAACTGAAAATGCTTTCACTTACTTTAATCTGAATTTTTTTAAAACATGAAAAAGAAAAACCTTAAATCAAACATAAAGAATATAATAAATTTGTTTGTTTTAAAACAATCAATGTATCTGTGATATGCACAAACATAAGAAATTGTAACCATACTCATTTTATTAAAATCCAATTTAGGTATAAGAAATAAAAATTATTAAAGGCAGAAAATCATCACTTTTGAAATTAATTTTCTTAATAAAAATTTATTTCCAATTAAGAATATTATTTTGCAAATAAAGTATTAGTAAATTTTTGAAAAATTCAATATACATTTTTATTAACACACAAAAATAACAATTAGTAAAAAATCTTTTAAAAAAAGAAATACATAACTCATAATTTTAAAACCAGCATTCAAAATATAGTGAATAAAGTAAATAATTTTGATTATAAAATTCTATACTGAATGAAATTAAAAGTAATGTTTTCAACTGTTTTAAAAAAATGACAATTAGTTCAAATCCTTAGCTTTTTCACTGAGAATAAAATGAAAATAATATTTAACCACAATAAATTTTTTACTGAATCAATTTTTGAAAATATCTAGATATCAATTAAAAACAATTCATAAAGTTGTATAAATAAATTAAGGA
Organism: Latrodectus geometricus; assembly: GCA_026290005.1. Lineage (NCBI taxonomy): Eukaryota > Metazoa > Arthropoda > Arachnida > Araneae > Theridiidae > Latrodectus > Latrodectus geometricus. The sequence goes on from JAPDSC010064003.1 coordinate 168,603, forward strand.
GTTATAAAATAAACTTTTGTAACTAACAACATATAAGATGTAAACACCAGTAACAAATATCAGTTAAAACATTTGTAATTATTACTGAAATTTTTTAGATTCCCATAATATGTAAAAAAGCTTTGACTAGAAAACTTTTTTCACTCTTTGCGGCAAAATACTCTCTTTTGCATAGTTGAAAAATGATAATAAGCCATAACGCTTGCTTCGTCGAGAAAAGTAATTAGTAACCACATCACTTTCATCTGAAAATGTTTAAAAAATATTATATAAAATAATACGTATATCATAGGAATTGAAATAAAAATTTACATAAGGAAGCAGAAAATTCTGATTTACTCATAATATCATAGAAAATATAAAGAATGTAATTCTATTTGCCTACATTTATATTAATTTTTATAGTAAAAAGATATTACCAAAATAATTTCAAACAGTTAAAATATATGAGTGTTGGAATTTAATCTAAACATGTATTAATAATTCTTCAGTAATGTTAATGTATATTATATATATATATATATATATATATATATATTATAATACATAATTTAAATATTTATAATATAATATATATACAAATTTTATCTACATGAACAATTAGTTAATATTTTAATTTGTAAAATCAATAAAAGTTTTTATTTTCAGTAAGCTTTCTCTTCTGGTAATCATAGAATTCCAGACTAAGTGGAGAAGAAACTAATATTTCAATAAGTCTTTTCTCCTTAAATTTTATGCAGTACACTAACATATCTAAAACAACGAAAAATGCTCATTATTCATTAATAATTCATAGAAATAACAATCTCATAAATGTAAGTACCAAATCTCACTCATTCACACATAATTTTAAATCACAAATAAATATTTTTATATATTAAGTCCTGGGGATATGATATAATATATTAATTTACAGGTACGGAATTCTGTAGATAAGCTTTAAATAGCAGATGACTGATATTTTAGTCCAATGAATGAATTGTGTTGCTGAATTGCATGATAGATAATGGAAAATGTAAGATATAGAAATTCTAGAACAAAGCTTAACAAGAAAAGTAAAGGAACAAATTCAAATAACTTTAAAATTTATTCCAACCACCTACTTTAATTACACTAATATTTTACTTTATGTATGTTTTGTGAAGAATATGGTTTTACTATTTTATAATTACAGAGTATAATTTATCAATTAATTTATAAATAAGATAACATTTTACCAATAGTAATCTCTAAAAATCAATATAAGCAGAACCTAAGAAACTTTTTTATTGTATTAAAATACTGAAAGGTACACACGGGTTTTACATAGGTTAATGCATTTTTTATATTTTGCAATAACTAGCTTTCTTCAATTGTTAGACAACAAAACAATCAACCATATTACACTAATTTAAGAATAAATTTTACATAAAGCTTTACCTGTTGTTAAAGGTCTTGTTTCTGCCATTGTAGGTAATATATTTTCATTTGCAGACAGTGACACAAAGAAAGCAAATGGTACCAACCACAAACAAAGAGTAAAATAGGCTAGCACCTACAGAACAAAAATAAAGTATATTTTAACAACAAATAATCCCAATCATTGAAATTTTTAAGAGAATTAAAACAAAAAAAGATTAATTTGTTTGATGACTATGCACTTAATGAAAGTTTGAAGAGAATATCAATATTTTTATATTCTATGGAATATAAAAATATTGTTTTAGTTTGGTGGTATCCCATATCTAAAGAAGTTCTCTTTGATATCACTTAGCTTGGTCATTAAATAGCATTTTTGTATGATACTTAAAAAATAATATTCAATAAAATGGGATACTTATATTTTGGAATATTTTTCATATTACTACAATGTATTGATTATACACATTTCCTGCAAACTAATCCATCTAAATATACACTAAGTTACAAAGAAATAATGTATATTTGCCTTTTTAAATATTAAAATGTTTTAAAAATGTAAAAAATTATAAACGGCTAAAAAAATTTTCAGAAAATAAATGCAAGAATTTTGCACCTTATTAGCACACTAAGCATTTGTTTTTATAAAGGGACACATAAAATGATTTAAGCAATTTAATTTTAGAGTACCTGATATTACAATTTTATATTAATAATGGGCAAAAACCTTGTGAAGATATAAGACCTTATACAAGCAGCAGAATTAACAACATAATAATTTTACAAAATAATTATTATAAAAATGATACATTGTACAAAATTATCGCATTTTAAAAATGACAGAAGAAAGCCTCAGATAATGCATACTTATATAAAAATGCAAGCAGAAAAATATCTTCATTGAATGTATTTCATAAAATAAAATCTCTGGTTTATTTTTGTATATCTCTACTCAAAAGAATAGAAATTGATCAACATTATTCAACCCAAATACAACAAAAAATAGAATGCACAGAATGATAGCATAAAATTGGGCAACAAAGGAAAAGAAATATTATTTTTACATGAAATAAAATACTACAATGAAAATTAAAATTTAGTCACTGTCTACAAATCGACCAGAGCCTAATGCCGCACTGAACTACAATAACCTTTCAGAAACAAAGAACTGAAGCTAATGACAATTGAACTGAAGACTAGAGCACTGTCTATTAAACTAAAAAAGTAAAACTGAAAGCATTACAAAACTTCAGCCAACAAAGATTACTTACTAGAAGATGGAATTTCATTTCTTTATAAACCTTATCAGGAAGTCTTTACAGACAAAATTTGATAAATAAATAACTAAGAGAAATTTCTCTTTTCAAAAGAAATTTTATTCTATTATTAAAGAAATTGTTTCTTTTAATCAAATAAAATCCCATTAGTACTTATTTGAAGTACATTTTTAATTTTGCAAGAAAATTACAATAGCTACAAAAAAAAGGAGAGTAATAAATCCAATGAATTTAATACAATCAGATTAAGAGAAAAGAATCGATCATTTTGAAATTCATAAAACAACTTTTTAAAAATTAAGAACACAGAAATAGCATCAGAAAATTTTGCATTGAGTTAAGATTTTTGCAATATATTTTCAAAGCAGTTTAAAAATTGCCAATTTAAGAAAAACAATATCGGAAAAAATTCTAAATAAACCAGCTACAATTAAAATATGAGATAACTATGATGAAAGTCTTCGATATTTAGCTTGTGTTAAGAATTAAACAATGATTTATGAAATTCGACAGCAAACATTGACAAGAGTAAATGTTCATTAACTGCGTATTGCACACTAACCTTTCAAGAAAGAATGTTTGATAATAAAATTATATCAATTATCAACATTTAAAACCGTTATATACAAACAATAAACATTCCAGTTTGCTCTGATTATAAGCAAGAATTAAGTACACAAGGCACAGAAGAAAATTCAAATAAAAAAAAATTCATGAAGCTAAACATTATGTATATCGTCTATAAATTCTATTATTAAACATTTTAGAGATTTCATTGAACTCTGAAACATTATGGATAAATTCCAAATTCACTTGAAGTTAGCTTAGAAGTTTAAACTTTTATAATGATGATTTGTATGTAAATTTATATAAATTCTTCTTTTAAGAATAATTTGCAAGTATTAACTGGTAAATAGTTTAATACCTGGAATTGAAATTATATCAGAGTTACTTGTCTAACTTATGATTGGATATAATCAAAAAATTCCTGATAACAAAAAAAAAAAAAAAAAAAAAATAGTTTTTAATATTAAGCCTATAAACAATTAAACCAATATATCATATTTCTCCTAATTATACTCTATAATTATTAAATTTCTAGAATTTAATGACATTTTTTGTTGTTCATGTTTGTACTCTGATATTTTATATAAACATCAATAATAATTTACAGTTTATGCGCATACAAATATTACAAAATGTGCATATATTTAACAGACGTTCATAATAAAGTTACTTTTATTAGGCCTTTTGTGTGAGGTTAAACTATATTAAAGTCTGCTTAATGTTTACTACAAAGAGGTTTATTGTTTTGTTTTTATGCATTTTTGCATTATTTTTATGCATTATTGTTTTATACAAGAGCAATAATAAGACTAGAAAAAGATGGGACAGAGTAATTATTCAAAATAAAATTTTGTTTTGAATGAACAATTTAAGGATTATTCAAACAGAAAGAGGCAAAATAAAACTAAGTTTTAGGTAAATACATTTTCAGAATGAAAAAAGAAACTCAAAATAAAAGTTACCATAAAGTAGTGTAAATTGAATTCAAAATTGAAACTATTCTAGACAAACTTGTCTGCAATAAATATTTCAATTGCTTATATTAAACATTAATTCATTAGCATTTTAAATTTTTGTATAGAATCAGCAATTATATTGTTATAAAATAGCAATTAAGTTAGAAATTATAAGCTTTTTTGTCACTTTCTGTTTAAATTTTTTTTCAAACTAAAAGTAATTTAGCCACAATCAAGAATTTTAATACAAGTTAACAAATAATACAAAAGCAGAACACAAACCATTTGACAACTTATTTAAAAGTATTAGTTGGAAGCAATAATTTCAGATACCTAAAAATTTCAGCTTCACATGGAAGTTTAGTTGTACCCTGCTATGTTTAGCTCAGAATGAGATAGCAAGTTCCCACTTAAAATTTATATCACTTAAATAAGTACATCACTTTATAGTGATCACTTAAATAGTTTTACTCAATTTTTTTTATTGATTTTGCAGATAGTAAATTAGTTCTTTTCACTGTTTGTATGTTCAATATAAAATTTAAGTGAGTTTGGCCAAGGTTTTTCTTAATTTCACAGTGATTTAAAACTTAATTGAGCTTATATTGTGTCACAGTTGCCACATTAGTAATTTTATTAGCACAAATAACTAATTTCTTTTTCCATCAGTCTTATGATTTTGTGGCATAATATTTTATCTTTAAAAATATTTTAACATGCTTCTTCCACTTAATTAAAAAAAAGTAGTGCTGTTCTGGACAAGTAAAATAATTTAAATCAATATACATGGTGAATATATATAAATATTATCATTTTTACTCAGTTCATCCATAATTAAGACTTTAATTTTTCCAGATTTTTTTTTATTTTAAAATAAATTTTATTTATTTTAAAATAAAATTTTAAAATAAATTCCAAAACAAAATATTGAATAACAAAAAGGCTAAGCACAAAAGTGTACTTCATGTTTTCATCTCTTACTTGTGTCAAAATAAAAAAAATAAATAAATACAGGGCAGACAATATCAATCTTTATACGTTGAGTATAACTTGATGATATGTTAAACAGTAACATAATGAAATAACAATTACATAAAAAAAACTTGAAAAATAATCTAAATTCACTTTATTTATGCAGTCTATCTGCACATAAATTTTTGTAGCTCATTGATGAAAAAGTAAAATAATCATTAATTTTTTTTCACTAACAAATTTTATACAAAGCACAATTCTGGCTATATGTGCAATAAAATCTTGTTTCCTACTGAAACTTTATAAACTATTCAACAAATTTGATTTTAGTAACATTAAGGGCTATAAATACATCACAAATGATAAATTGTTTGTGCATAAAAATAATTTGCTTTAGTAAATGGATAAAAAGTCTAAATATTGGTATTTATGGAAAACAAGCACACAGAACCTCATAAAAATGTATTATAGAAAGAAGCATTTAATACATCCTATATGAATTACTAACTGTCATAAGTAAAAAATAATTTATTATTTTGTATATTTACATTATACTCAAGCTACAAGATTATCTGTTCATAGAATTAGTTTAAAAAAGTAATAATTACATCATCTGTAATGAGGGAATAACTGTGATTTCTACAATAGTACTATTTATATGAATTTCAACCAAAGGTGTATTGCAAAACATTCTTGTCCTTTAAAGTTGTAAAATATTTGTAAGGCATACTATATACTTTTATGACAAAAATAGTTAAATACATTTATCTGAGTAAGAGAAATATTACAAATGAAAAAGATAAAAATCAAATTAAAAGTAATGATCAAAAAATAATAAATATGTAGGAAAAAGAAAGGAAATACAAAACCACCAGAAATGTAAATCTAAAAGATATAAGATAACAGACCAAAGTATACACAGTTGTAAAATAAAGGCATAATATATTTGAATAATATAGAAAGTATAATATATTTATTTAATAATATTACCTGTGAGAAAGGATAGTAAACAGCTGAGAAATATCGAAATGCTAAATAATGATCAATAACTACAAAACCTGAAAATAAAAATGTTAATATATTACAATAAAAAAATAGTTAACATAGCATCTAGCACAAGCTACATAAGTAAGACAACTAGAAAAGTCCTAACTACAAGATAAATTTTAAATATAATACTAAATTAATAAATCAATGAATGCCTCACTCTTTCACGTACACACATATTCCCATATGTACACTGATGGAAAAAAAAATCCAAACACCAAGAAGGAGTTGTGCTAGCGAAACGAAATTTAGCAGGTGTGTTCATACATCTGAAAGATGACGTCGATTCATATTTTGTGCTCGGCGTATCAGTGTGATGCTAGTAGCGACATACGGAAGATGCAAATCAGGTCTGCTTTAAATACGCACTGTAACGTTCCTAAGCATTGTTTAGCATCAAGATTTGATGTAGTGAGTTGATACTAGTCCACAATGCCTTTAAGAAGATGACGAAGCCATTATCAACAGCTCACTGAGTTAGAACGAGATCGTATAATAGGCCTACGAGATATATAATAGGCTTCGACGTCGTATAATAGGCTTGGCAGGAATGCATCCACTGTGCATGAATGTTGGCAGCAGTGGTCAAGGGAAGGCACTGCCTCAAGACCGGGTTCCGGGAGGATACTACTGAGAGGGAAGACCACTGTGTTCTATGTATGGCCGTAGCGAGTCGTACTGCGCCTGCAGCAGAAATTTGAGTAGCAGTTGGCACCACAGTGACACAACAAACTGTTACCAATTGGTTACTTCAAAGACAGTTCTGAGCCAGACGTCCTGTAGCGTGCATTCCACTAACGCCAAACCACTGCCGTTTGCGATGTCAGTGGTGTCAGGCTAGAGTTCATTGGAGGACAGAGTGGAGATCTTTTGTTTTCTGAAGAAAGCCGGTTCTGCCTTGGTGCCAGTGATGGCCATGTGTTGGTTAGGAGGAGGCCAAGAGAGTGGCTGCAGCCATCCTGTCTGCGGCCTGGACACACTGGACTGGAATTATGGTCTGGGGAGCAATTTCTTATGGCAGCAGAAGCACTCTTGTGGTTATCCCAGGCACCCTGACAGCAAATGTGTACCTCAGTCTGGTGATTCAACCAGTTGTTCTGCCTTTCATGAGTAGCATTCAAGGAGGTGTTTTCCAACAGGATAACGCTCAACCTTATACTGCTGTTGTGACAAAACGTGCTCTACAGGGTGTCGACATGTTACCTTAGCCTGCCAGATCACCAGATCTGTCTCCAATTGAGCACTTATGGGACATCATTGGAACTCCAGTGTCACCCACAGCCAGCATTAATTGTCCCTGTATTGATCGACCAAGTGCAACAGGCATGGAACTCCATCCCACAAATGGACATCCAGTAGATGTATGATTCAATGCATGCACGTTTGTATGCTTGCATTCAAAATTCTGGCGGTTACACTGTTTATTAATGTACTTGTATTTCACTTCTGCAATAGCTCTTCTTGGGCTTAAATTAACCTGTGATCTTAAAATTGTAATCAATTATGTATGTTATCTATATAAATGTATTGTGAAAATTTCATTACTCTACAATAATTATTTCTTGGTGTTGAGATTTTTTTCTATCAGTGCATATACATTTTTTGCAATACAACAAGATTAAGGGTAGAAGTACCGAAATTTTTCAGGACAATATTTTCAAGAAATATTAGGGCATTTTTCAGGACTTATTTCAATAATTAAACAAAACTAATGCTACTTTTACATATTAATTTCTGTATTATGAATACAACATATTAGGTTGGGGAAAAAGTAATCCATTATTTTTTCGGTAGACGTCTGTAGTGATCGATATCTCGTCAGGTATATATCAAACAATTTCAGATTTATGCTCGTTGGAAAGGTGACATTTGACACTAAAATATCCTCTTGATGTTTTTTGTTTGATTAATTCAGTTATGAGTACAAGGTTTTAAAAATGGAAGACAACAAACAGAAAATTCGATACATTTTCGTTTTTCTCTTGTAACGGCGAAAAAGATAGCCAGGTGACTAAAATTGTGAAAGGTGTTTATCGTCCTATATAAGACTGTAACAACCAGTTACGTATAATATTTGTTTCGTCGATTCCGTTTGGGTATTTTTGATGTTAGAGATGCACCTCGCATGTGGATACAACATCGTCAAAAATGTCTATAAAATATCAAAAATGATCGAAGTTAACCGCATGTCAGCAGTCATAACGCGCAAGACCTAAAAATCTACATGAAAGCTGTTTTAAACCTTTTTACAAAGCGAATCCAAAAGAAGTTACATAAAGTTCACATAAAAATAATGGATTTCTTTTTCCCCAACCTAATATTTTAGAAAGGAATATACTATTTAAAAAATTACTAATAAATTCTGAGTTTAATTTTTAATAATAGAGCAATATAAAAATTAATACAGAAATTAAACTTATTATACTGAACACTTTTTGAAAATTAATAAGTTACATGATAACTGCTTTAAATAACACTAAATTTATAAAAAATTGAATAATGTTCATTTTTAACAGGATCTTCATTCATCTTATCAAAGTCTGAAGAAGTTTTATTTACATGAGGAATATGTTGAATTAATCTGCAAATGTCTAGGAAGACTCTTCTTTTTTCCTATCATAAGGAGACAAATACTGGAGACCTTTGAGTAATGGATTTGTTATAGGAAATTTTTGAAGCCAATGCTTAGAAGTTGCTATGTAGCAACTTTGGACACTTTGTAGAAATGCTGCTTTATCTGTAAGCTCTTCCAGTATTGCTGTTGTACCATGACCTATTTCAATCTTGTTTGAATTTAACCAACTTTTTCCTGAATGAACATTAATTTGTAGCAATTTTACTCTATTTTTTTCAAAGATCTCTTCTAGATTTAAAAATTTAATCAGAATACTGCAAACTAGTAGCTTTAACTTAATGTACATTACATGTACTAAAGGCTTAACTTTTTGTACTAGAAGTAAATATAGTAAATATTGACTCTCTTAGGAACTATAAAATATTCCTTTAGAATATCATATTGCTCAACGATTCTCTCACAAACTGACTCCAAAATTAACCAACAGCTCTCAACAAGACAAAGGAAACTATGTATAATTAAGGTTTCTAAGGGTATTTCCAAATCGGAAGAAATTATAATGTTCCCTTCTTGCAGGAGATAGTTTGAAAATTTGTGATGAATATCTACAGCAAATCCATCAATATTACAATCAATTTTGTCAATACCCTTACATAGTGCTAAATGGATTTTGTGTAAGCAACATATACACAAATCAATTAACAATGGTAAGCTTTGCTTACTCAGTTCACTTTTCATTTGCTTTAAAAAAGCTAAATTAACTCTTGGTTCATTCATTGATAACTGCACAATTTTTCTAAATAGAAACCATTATTTTCAATGAAATTTAATAAAATTTTTACAATTTTAGTGGTTTCAGCATGTCCTAAAATATACAATTTAATGTGACAAATGACATTTTTTTTCCTTGTTAGTCAGACCAATATCAGATGTAAATATCAAACTGCTTCTTTAGCTGTTTTGAAGTAGTAACATCGAAAAGGAAAAAAATATGAAGTGCTAATATCCCGAAACAAAAGAGTTTGTAAATAAGGAGCCAGTCCAAAATTAATCATATATCTGACTTTTTTGTCAGATAATTTGAGATTTTTTGCTATGGAAGAATCATTAAAAATTTCTCAATAAATGTTAACTAAATGATTCAAAGATGAAAAATAATTATTATTTTTTATTGCCACCAAAACTAAAATGGCTTCAGCTTTACGTGTCTTATCTGATGTCTTTTTGATAAGCCATGATTTGCTATTCACTACAACAGTTGATGACAAAGACTCGGATAAAGTTGATGACTTGATAATAAATAGTGTTTAATTCTTGTAACAGTTCACAGCTTTTTTGTTTTGATCTATCTGCATGAGCAAGCACATGTTTAAGACACACATTTGAATCACTGAATTAGCTTTTGCATACGAAGCACTCTGCAGAATGAACATTGTCAACACTTTGGCACCACATTCTTAATTAGGTATTTATTCCCAACGTGCAGTTCCAACCATTTATCAGAAAATTTGGTTTTCCTCGGTATTTTTAAAAGAAAATTGTTTTCAAAAATTTAATTTTTAACTCGCTAATAAAGGTTCTTCAGGACAAAATCAAAATCGTTCAGAATGATAAGCAAATTTATGATAAGCAAATTTTCACACATGTGCATAAACCTAGATGAATAATTATACCCACAATTTCATCATCACTGTAAATATGTGTACACTACTTAATAAAAATAGAATCCTTTATCAGAAAAGGCAGAAAACAGAATCTAACGGTAAACCCAAACCTAAACTTTTGTGACATCAAATATTTGTAACCAATGGTCAAAAATGTGGTGGAGACGAATGTTTGGCAACCCTATTTCTGGTTTGAAAGCAAACTAAAGATTGGAAAATGTTTTTCCCATTCTTGTTGTATAGAAAGCAGTTGAAAGAGAAAACATATTCCACTGAATTTTAATTTAAAAAAAAAATTCATTACTGAAAAATATAATAAAATTAGTTAATAAATTTTAACTTTCAAAGAGTTTAATAAAAAATTAAGGAATTCTAGGATTTATTTTGAAAAATAAGGACATTTCAAGACTTTTTTAAAAAATCAGGAATTTCAGGATAACTCTGACCTGTGACCTATTTTAATTTAAATACTGTATTCATTTTACTATCTTGAAAAAAATTGTTCATTTTGTTCCTGGAAACTTATTTGAATTCTACAATATAATTCTCCACCATTTTAGGTGCCACACAAAAACACATAAATGATATATATTATTTGATTTGTAACAATGCAAGTCAAAACTCATCAACACTTCAGTGTTCAAACCTGTTAACAGTTTCCTAATTATACGAGAAAATACAGGTTGCTCACAGCAGGAATCAGCATTTTTTCTTAACAATCAATATTTACTTTAACTTAAAAAAACGCTTATAAGTTTCAAACATTTTGAAATTAAAAGAATTGAATGAAAACTAAAAATTACATTTAACTTTTTAAAAATGAAACATACTGTATGAGGAAAAATATAATAAATTACACTGACAAAATATTTATAATAAAAAATATTTGTTTGGATCCATCTCATTACAAAGTGTGCGAGATGAATTAGATTGATCATCAAAAGTGATAATTTTGATAAGATTCTAGTAAAACGTATTGATTTTTAGTTTTTAATAACTTTTAAAACAAGGTTAAATATATTATAAAAATAAAGTATATATGCTTCGTTAATAGTTAAATGAAAGAAATAGATTATTTTCGAACTGGGGCGTTGGATACACTTTCATTTGTACACACAGTTCATGCTTGTCTTTCACCTTACATTAACGTTTGTCACCATTTTTTTCATTTGCCGTCTCAACAGCTTTTAATTTAAAATTTGCTGTGTATTGATATATACTTTCTCCTCTACATGAGGGTTATATGAACTTGAATATTTTCAGAACAAAATGCCTCGGATCACGAAAAAACGCGAAACGATGATAGTCAATAACAACTGTAATCTCTTTGGGGAGCTGAATTCAAACTTGCACATAATTGAACAAAATTGATATAGCTGAAATAAACCAGCTGAGTCCTGGCTCCATCTATTATTTATTTTATAAAACATAAAGGGATATCTTACAAACTTGTATAGCAAGCTTTTCTGATATGAGGTTTTTTTTAAAATCAGATTATCTGTGGTGGTGTTCTAATATGCACAATGAAATTCGAAACTTTTTAACACATAATCCACAGATTATATACAGGAAAATTTGATACTTCTTTATTTCTAATAATGGATGAGAATGTTTTTAATTTCAGTTTGACAATTTTTGCTAATTCAAGCATGAAAAGTATCACAATATGTTGGCAAACATATAAAAGCTATTTTATTTGACTAGGAATAATATTTCAGACATAAATTTGTAAAAGATTTTATACCAAGTCTTAAGAAAACTTTAGAATATATAAAAGTTTCATAATTTTTTTTATTCATTTTAAGTTAAAAGAATACTTTTCAGTAGTTCCTTCAACAAATTAGAATTATTTAAAATAATTACCAGAGCTGTACAACATAGTACTTTTAATGCTATTTACCAAATATTAATTTTCAACAAGTCTAAGCATTTAAAATTTTTAGCACAAATTAATTTTTATACTCCAGACAGGGAAGAAACTTTATATCCTATGTACTAATGAAAATTATTGTTCACATGAGTTAACAAAGATAAATTAAAAAATGAAGTGAAAAATAATGAAAATAAAATATAAAGATCTATAAATTACTACTTGATAGAAAATTTAAAATCATGCATCTGCCTTGCAAGTAATTTTAATTTACAACCACGGCATTACACAACAACTAACATACATAAAATGATATTTCGGAAAATCAAAGACTTTATAAATTCTATAAGGTATTTGAAAGTAGCAAGGTTTTGACAATGTTACACATTCATATTACTCTTATTTTCTAATTTTTGCACTGCTGTCAACAAATTCTAAAAACAAAGTTTTACAACAGAATTCTCATTTATATAAATTTTGTATTTTAATTTGTAAAATTTCATTTTTCTTCGTGTTCATCTTTAATATCTGAAAAATCTTATTAACTTCAGCCTTTTCACTTTTAACTTTAACTTCACTGATAAAATGTTATATATTTCAATCTTTTGGCAACAGACTTTTTACGTATATTTTTATTCTATTAGTTACTTTTAATGAGCTACTTTGTCTCATCGATATTTTTTCGAAATTCAATTTTGCTCTTTTTTTCAATTTCTCTTTGTTTTCTAAAACTAATTTAGCTTTTATTTAATTTTTACTTAAATCGATACATATGCAGTATGCTTACAATGCCCGGTTTCACTCTCTTAACTTTGGAAAGTTGGAAACAATGTTCATAAAAGTGAAGTTTAAGTCTAGTAAAGAAGTCAAGCACTAGAGAATAAAACCAATAATAGTATTACTAGATAAAAAACTGTAGAATTAGCATTACTACCTTAAAAATAATATCTCTCTTCAAAATGTCCTTTGAGATTTGAAATACATCAGTTTTAAATTTAATTAATTTTTCATTTTAAAGTTTTCGAATTATTTATATTTACATACACATATAATAATATAAACTTTAGCAAAAATTTAAATTTAATAAAAGTTTTAAAATTTGTCAACACTTACATACAGCTCCAATGAATGGTAATGATGTTAAATCAAAAAAAGGAAACGTTCTTAGCACTAAAAAATGCATAACTTGACTAATAATTCCTGTGATAATCATGGAGGCTGGGAAATCCTCAAAGAGAAATAAACCACTGTAAACTGCCATGATAATCTAAAACAAACAAACCATTGTAAGTTCAGTCTTATTTAGAATTTATAAAAAACTTTATTCTTTCTTAATCAGATTTTTTTTAATCTGATACCAGATACTGATTTGTTTCAAAGCTTTCCTTTTAAAAAATCCCTTTAATTTATGTGTTCAATCCTGAATTACAAAATGCAAAGTATTTTTGACATAATGTAATTTCCCTGACACAATGTATTAATGTTTTGAAAATCCCACAAAAATACTATCCCTTTCCATGCTCAAGATTTTTTATGTAACACAAATTTGAAATCAAAAATTTTCAATATACTAAATTTATTAAATATACTGTTTTAAGGTATACAGAATATCTTGCTAAAAATACCATTAAAAATATGCAAAAAAAAAAAAAAAAAATTTCACCAAAAGCACACCAAAACTATACAATATGAAGATTAAATATTATAGCATATAATATTTCTGTATTTTCCTGTACATCATCAGCAGCAGCAGCATTTTAACTGCAAAACCTTATTTCCAGTAAGAGAAAAAAAATGTTACACAATCTGCAGGGCATATAAACAGCAACAACTTTTCCAACAAATAGTCAAAAATATATAAGTTGATTATGTGGCATCATAAAAAAATGCACAGTATAATTAAAAATATAATTAATTGTACAGAAAAAGCATTTGTTTGATTCCACTTAATCAGAAACTGTAAAGAACCGAGATGAAAGAATCAGATTGATTATCAAGAATAATAATTTCAAAATTCTAGTAAAACATATTGATTTTAAGTTTTCAATGACTTTCCAAATAGAGTTAGATATATTTTAAGAATAAAATATATTTGTTTTGATAATAAGTAAAGAAATGAGTGATTTGTGGACTCTGCATTGTATCCACTTATTGCTTTGTTTTTCACCTTTATATCAACATGTTTGTCTCCATTTCTTAATTTGCCTTCTCCATAGCTTTTAGTTTAAAATATGTTGTGTAACATATGCTTTTGCTCCCATATGATGATATGCAAGTTTGAATATTTTCAGAATGCTCAGGTCAAGACAAAATGTGAAATAATGATAATCAATAGCAAATGTAGTTCAAAATCTAGAATTCTAAGAATCAAAAGTAGTAATAACAAGTTTGTTCTTTTGAATGTAATTGGACAAAACTGATTATAGCTATAATAATCAGCCAAGTTTTGAGCCCCCTGTTTATAAAACACAAATGGCATTTCTTTTAAAACTTTGTCAGCTTTTTCTAATAGAAATATTTTTTCATCAGATTATCTGTGATGACATACAATATGCACAACAAAATTTTAAACTACACAAATTAACACATAACATGGATTATATATAGGAAAATATGGTACACTAACTATATTTTCGTACACTTCATAAATTTAAAAGAATTTATGAAGGGTAACACTTATTAATTTGACTTACACAGAGAAATTTAGACAGGAATAATTATATTTCATCATATTTGCATAGTATGAACATAAAATATTCACATCATTAATAATACAGAAATAAAAAATGAAATAATCTTTTTATAAAAAGTATTAAGCCCCATTACTAATATTTATGTAGCAAATATTTCAAATATTTTCAAATTAATTTTAAGCATATTAGTAAATACACTAAATCTCTCCTAATGAGTGTGATTTTTAAATTGGAAACTGGTAAAGTTTTCAACTCAGATTTGTTTTAAAAACTTTGCAAATAATTCTGAGCCTACAAATAATGAGTTTTCCATTTGTATTAATGTTAAAAGTTCTAGCAATGAAGTGATGAAAAACATTTGACATCAGACTATCAACAATATAAATATTTGATTTATGTAAGTAGGATAATTTATCATTAAGAGCTGTCTTAGAGTCAAGGACTATGAAACAGATTTAAAACTTAATATTACTTAGTGATTTGCTCAAAATTAGGTAAAGACTCTTTACACAATGAATGAAGCAGATAGTTTTTCAAGTATAATGATAATTTTCTCTTCTTGCAAGAAATTACTTGAATTATTGATAAATATTAAAAATAAATCTATCAATACAGCAGACAAATTTATTAATGTCATTATGTCTTTATGCAATACATGAATGAAGGAATGGAGAAGAAATAATGAAACCAATTAAACTTTACATTCCAGTGGTACAATTATTGTACCACGAAAACTGAATGTCTCAGAAGATGGCTGTGGACTATTGTATTTTTTCTATATGTTTTTTTACGTGGATTTTTTCTCCCTTTCAAGAACCTATATTTCTTTGGGAAGTCGAGGGAGATTTAATTGTTTCTCTTTTGTGACTGAAAGTCATTAAAATTGAGGAATTACCAGAGCAGAGAAGAGAATTTTAGCAAAAAACCGATTTATTGGCTCATTTTAAAAGGAAAGCTTAAGGTCATAAGGAGGAGGTGAAATGCAGCCTCTGTGAATCCAGGGATCTGAAGAAGGCAGGTTTCTGCCGAGCACATACTTGACTGCCTGAAGATCATATGAGATGAGATTTACTCTTCTCCCTTCTTGTCCTTGGCTACCTTTGAGTCAGCAGTCTTTTTGATCTTGTCTGACATGGTCAGACAGCTGGAGGATTAGAAACAACAACAAAAGGAAAGCATACATTCTCAATTTAGCAAATTTTTTTCATTATAATCAGTTGCTTTTATAAATATTTATTGAAAAAATATTTTTGATGGTTATACATAAAAAGGGTTTGACTGATAAAGAAATTAAAAAGTTATTGGATGATTTAGGAGAAGAAAACTTTTCACACATTGATTCTGATAGCTGTTACTGAATCTGAATTTAATGATATTCATATATATTCCTTGATGGGCGTTAATAATGCAAATTTCTCTATTTCATGTGATTTTGATTGATGTAATGCTAAAACAAATGACAAGCCAGCAATTTTTAAATTTATGAGTGACTTAAGTACTTCTGAACAAATAAGTGATTTAATTAATGAACATGAGTATTAGTTTTTTTTTTTCAGAAGATATTTTAAATTTTATAGCAGATAAAACAAATTGGTATGCTTTACATATATAGGATATAGAGATACAGGTTCATATATATAGAAGAAATGTTTTATTGTAACAAAATACATACTTACACATGCACCAAATATTTTTATTATTAGTTATTAAATAAAAAGCAAATAATAAACTTTATATAATATATATGCCCAATGGATTTGTAGTGGTATGTGTGTGAGATGAAAGCGCTTTCTATAGGCATTATTATAGAAAGGAATTCAACTATAGCCTGTTGATTGTGTCCTTGAATTATGCAGTTTCATATTTATAAGAGTTTGAGATTATTAGTAAAGTATGAGTTGAAGCATTTTGCAATTTTTAATTATAAATTGATAAGCTGGCTCTTGTGTTGGACAACTCTTTTTGAATTTCATGAATTCCTGGAAAAGGAATATTAATCCTCACATTTTTAACAATTATAATATCTAACAAAATGACTATCTTTGGTCCAAATTTGATCAAAAATGCTGGTTTTGAGACTGATATTCAATCAATTTAAATTTCAAACATTTAATGGAATATAAAACAATTCTTAAGATTACTTAAGCATGATAAAATATATGTTAGAAAAATCCCAATACAAAGGTTTAGTAAGAAATCTGTTGTCTTTTGTTTATATTTGTAATATTAGTATACAATATAAAGTAAGATATTTATACTTGTAAAGGAAAGAAACTTTTGATTTGATGACTTTGTACCAATGTATACATTCATTATAAAATAATGAATGTATTGAATTATAATATTGAATTTCATATTTAATTTTCATGGAGTAATTTATAATCATTAAAGTGTTTTTGCACTTTTGTTTCTTTATTTTCCTTGAAACATTTTCATCAGTTGTCAAATAACATCTTCACACAGAACTGTGATCTAGTGTTAGGAACTTATTCATTGAGATAGAATATACCCGATTCGATATCACCTTCTACTAAACAATGAGGACTAAATAGCACGTTTTTCTTTTTCCCTATATGCTCCTATAATAGAATACATGTTACCCAATTTTCTGGGTTTCTTCCTTTTGTTTGTGGACATATTCCAGAACGACTTTGCAATTTACTGATCTCACAACAAGAACATGCGAGTAGAAATGGATAATGATAAAATTTAAAATGAAAGTATTTCCAATCGGAAAGAGAGATGCTGTTTATATTTAAGGTTACTTTATAGTTGTGAGTCTATTTACTACACAGTTTTAATCTCTGGGCAAAATTTAAATAAACACGATTTTGGATTTTTAAAGATAATTTAGTACGAATTACAAAGTTTAAAATTTTGAATATAAGAATTTATAATTAGTATTACTCTAAGGTTTCTTTCTTTCCACATAAGAATTTTATAGAAATATTTTAGGGAACTATAAGAGTGCATTAAGGAATGTACTCTTTGAATCAACAATTTTTAACGTCACATTCACTGAAAATTAATAAATTTTTACAATTTTTGGTAAAAATTTGTATTACAATAAAAAAGACTAAATTTAAAAACAAATAACTTGAATTTGTTAAAAGACTAAATTTTAAAAACAAATAACCTGAATACTACACATTAAAGTAGAGATCACTTACTTTGAAGAGAGATCCTACAACATTCATTGGGCAAAACGTTTCATACCTAATCACAGAAATGCAGAAAGGAAAATTCCTGTTTTAAGCGTTTTTCTCAAAAGAAAAATATAAAAAATCATATATTTTTATCTGATAAATCACCTTCAAAAGATAAAGATTCATTATGGGGAAATTTTCAGCACTTAAGTAGGGTGAAAATGACCTTTCTGTTAGGGGGGGGGATAGGAAATGTCTTCTTGCACCATTGTAGGAGCAGTTTCTTGAAACATTGATGCCAGATTCAAAAGTATGCTTATTCAATATTTTCTTTACTATTTTAAGGTTTTTGGTTGATTTGTTATTCTATGACCACTTTTTACACTAACTAAACCACTTTACACTGTAAGCCTTACATTAGTTAGTAAAAACATTAATACTTGAAGTGGAGTTGAACCTTGGTCATAAATAGAAAGTCAATAAACATTCAAGTGCCAGCTTGACAAATTAACTTGACATTCTATTGATATCAATATTTATGTTTAAAGTTAGCCTGATATTTTCAGTAAAATTTGATAATCTTTACAATTTTTTCAGCACACTCTGAATGTGCAACAGTAACAAATAATATTTCTCTTAAGATTAAATTATATGGTTATTTATACAAGCTTAGACATAGTTGATTTTGTTCTAACTCTACAGTCACTTTTTCACTTTCATCTCAACATGATTAAATACAAACAAAAAGAAATAAGCATATTAAAGAATTTTAACAAAAAGTTTTATTTTAATTTAAATATGAACATAAATCTGCATATTTTATTTTACAAGGATAGTAAAAATACAATGCTTTTGCAGATGTGTATATAAATACTACAACTGCACATTTAAAAAGCAATTTTTATATAGCATATATCTATATGTATATTACCAGGATAAGTATCCTTATAACTTTACATGTGAAGACAGTATATTCTTCTATTAATTCAGCAATGTAATAAAGACCAGCAGCTATAAATAAAAAAAATATGAAAAATTAAACATAGCACAAAAAATATTAAACAAGATAAATACTAGGAAACAAAATATCCTATAAATAACTTCACCATTGATTTTATGACACTAAATGCTTTAGAAATCTGATTTCCTATAACAAGCACTTCTAATCATAGCAAATGTTTAGTACATATTTTTTAATTAAAAATAAATTTAAATAAATATTTATAAAATATACTTAGCATTTATGCATCATTATACATGACAATAAACACAAATGTTATTTTTCAAGAGTATTATGATATATATTTACTTTGCTATCAATAATATTAAGTTACTAACATAAATGGTATTTGACTCTGCCATTATATTAATTGACAAAAATTTTAACTTTGGTAGCATTTTATTCTTTAAATATACAAAATAATCATAAGTCTAGATTTTCCATAGCATACATAAAATAAAATGGCACAACCAGAGAGAATAAATGAGCAGTAAATAAAAATATCTGAAAATGAAAAAATCTATTCTAGATCCAATAATGGGCAGAGTTGTTTCATTTGATATTATAAGTACTATTAAATTTTTGGCCTTTCATTCATTAAGATACACAAAAATATCAATTTATTAATTAATACTGTATTATAAATGTAACTACACATTTGGCTACCATAAATATTTTGATGATATACACTAAAATATTAACAATATAAGCACTGTAATAGTAATAAACTAATTTTATTGATATTTTAGGAACATGCTAAACTATTTATTGAAATACAAGATTAGCAGAACAATATCCATAAAACATTTCACTCCATTGTTAAATAAAAATTTTATTTCCTATTCATGACTTCAGTCATCATTCCAATTTTCATTTCAGCTGAGATATTTTCAATCAAAATTCAGTTATTTTTTATAAGATATTTTCTTTGAAAACTAATGGATGAAATATTAGTAAAAATCAAGTGTAGAAGAAATTTGAAGATCTATTCCCTGCATAATAGGAAATACTATCTTTTTATGAACAAGATTTCTGCAGGGTTTTAATATTTTGTTCTTTTTAACATTAATTAAGAAATGATGTAGAAGTATACTCACACATATTTTATTGATTCAAATGTTTAGTAGTAACTTAATTATATGTATGAATTTAAGAGTTCTTTGTTTAAACCTATAGCATACTACAATGCAATGAGTAAGTATAATTAAAGTGGCATTTTTATTCAATTCTTAAGAAATAAGTAAAATTTCAGTTTTCAATAAACATTATATGCACACACAAACACAATACTAGTTTTGAAATTCTATTTCATTTTGTAACTACTTGATAAAAATATATACAGATAAAATTACAAAGGGTTAATAAAATGAATACCACAAAAATTTCTCTTCAAACTACCAGCTCTAATCAACAAGTTTGCTCAAACATTAAAGCAAACTAAATTTGAATATAATAAAATAGTGTATATAAGATTTAAACATTCTTCTATTACAGGTTAAAAAATTGACAAGCATTACTATTTTTAAAAATTTTTAGGTACAAATATTTCTATTATGATTCATAATAGAATTATAAATTTGCAATGAGCAATCATTTATTTGAAATTAGATAAATAATATATCACTTATTTTAATTCATTTAATGACATTGAACTTTTATACTCATTATAATTTTTTCTGCTTTTGTGTGCAGTTTAAATAATATAGCAAGAAAAAAAATATCCATTTTTTTTAGATTAGTTCAGAATAAGTTATCAATAGAATGATAAAAAAAATTTTAATCATACCTTTTTATGAATTAGATTAATGATTTATCTAAATTTTTATTTATATTATAAAGATTACACAACTTTATTCCCTAAGTATTTTAAAAAGGTATAATATTTTTGTCCTAATTTATATAAGTTACAGAACAGGATATAGCAAATTTATTACCAATATTTGTAATTGGTAGTAAGTAAAATTAAAATGTGGATTTTAATAATGAGAATGAGATTAGCACAAAATAAAAATCTCTTGTTTACACACAGGGAAATCATCCAAAATCAAGGAAATTTTTTCATTTGAGTATAAACTTTTAAATAATCCCTATTGAAAAAATAAAGGAAATTTACAAAAATTTATTTTACTTAAATTTTTGACTTTATAGTGGATTTTCTTTATTTTTCCCAACAAATTTGTTACTTTTTTTTTTTTTTTTTAACAAAGTACTTTTTGAAAAGAGAGGAAAGTTTGAAATTTCTTTTCACTTTCCTCCTTAGATTCACTCAGGTTTTACAAACAATTATCTAAAAATCAGCAATGATTATTTGCAAAAAAATATATCCTTTTGTGCTATAAAAGATCCAAATAAGGAAAATTTTGGCTAAATCTTACAAGTCAGTATGGTTGCCAAATGTGCCAAACTTGCATATTACTGCACTAGAATGGATTCATTCATCAATTCTGATGTGTATTCCAATGTGTGTAATTTGTTGGGAATTAGAATTATCCATGACACTTTTATGCTAGATTTTTTTTCAAAATTTAATTTTAAATAGTTGTATGTAAAATTTTGATTATTATTGAAAATTCAATTAGATGTAAATTTTATAAAATTGTTTAGTTTATAAATTTCAGTAAATAGTTGGTTAATTTGTAATTTAATTAATTATTTTCAAAAAGTTTTTAATTTGAAGCACGCAGGAAGTTGATAATTTGGTGACAACTTTTACTTTACGCTATTCTACTTATGCTGAATAGGATTACACATATATTTAAGTTCAATAGAATACAAAATATGAAATTTTAAAACAAAATTTAAAATAAAATTGCAAATGTAATTCAAAATACAAATTTAGTAAACTTGATGGGACAGCAGTATAGACCTTTCCGCAAAAACACTGTCAATAAGGCATGGCCTGTCCCACCAAATCACGTTTGGTACCCCCGTAAGCGTCCCGGTGGTGCCCTTGACTTTCAGAGCACACGTGCCGACCAAGCCGTAATCAGAAGATTTGTCAGTGGGCACACTAAGGGCCTCACTTTTAGCGGGCGTTCCAAACTTTTCCCAACCTGCAAAAAATGTTACTCTAACGAGGCTAGTCCTCAACATATTCTTGTTTGCCTCGATTTTTCCATGGAGGAGTTTCTTGAGAAACCTCTCCTCTTCCTCGATTTTTTTAGGGTATATGAACTTATGGATCTCCAGATGGGATTGGAAACAACAACAACACAGTATAGATCTTTTCAATGTTTACTTTCAGGAAAAAAAAATCAATGAAAGCAAAACTTTCACAAATGAAAAGGTCAGTTTAAAAAGAAGAACAATAATTTGAGTACTTAAGATTTTGTATTAACTAAAAGAGCTAACCTACACAGCATTCACGATTAAAAGTAAATAAAATCAATTTTGGCAATGGAAAATTTTTGAACAATTTATTTATTAAAGCATGAAAATTAACACAAAAATTATTTTTTAAGGAGAGATATTACTGTCCAATACGGAAATCGCAAAACGAGGCTCTATGAATGTCATCTTCTAAACATCATCCAATTTAGAGATTATCCAAACCTGAAATGTAGCGTCAATAATTATACTATTAGATGGGCCAAGTGCATTTAGAGAACTTTATTGAATTTTTAATTAAAAGAACTTATGACTAAATACTAGGTGACTGTGTATAATAAAATGTACAAAAACTGGCTTATGCTGCAGGAATGTATTTGTATAATGTAACACATGCAAAATTTGTTTTGTTTTTATTTGATTACAGTCTAAATATTCAAAGTGGATGACTTAATAGATTTGAAATTTTTTTTGAAAGTTAAGTTTTTAAAAAATAGTTTGCAATAAATTTTTATTTTAAGTTTTTTAAGTAAAAATTTATTTTGAAAATTTATAAAATAAATTTATTTTTGTATTGTTTTTGTTATTTTGAACCATTATTTTCATTACAGAGTATATAAAGCCATGTAATTATTCCAAGAATATTGTTTCATAATTTTTTTCAGCCATAAAACCTGTCCATTATTTGACCTATGCTGACGATTCTGCAAGCAATGATTAGGCAAGTTATTTTATGTATTTAATTAATGTTGCTGTTATGTATACAATATTTTATGTTATTTATTAAGTACTGTTTATAAATATTTCATATATTTGTATTTAGATTTATTCAGTATGGTAACATTGATTCTTCTTGAGCTTGTCAGATATGTGGCACCTCTGCATGGTAACATTGATTAATTAGAAAGTCAAATTTTTGAAAGAATATTTATGTTATAGATTTATTTTAATGCTTGGTTTAAATCAGGGCTAGACTGCACTACACTGAGGGGTTTTTTTCTTTTTAAGATGGGTGGCACCAGCCATTAATTAAAATTCAAGTTTTCATAAAAATGCATTTTACTAACATTATAAATTTAGCTTTATTGGTGTTTACATGTTTTATACTGCATGATACTTAGTTTCTATTTGTTTTTTACTACGCAATCTTTGTGAAATAAGCTTCTAGTTATTAGCATTATAATACTTCCGTAGTAAATAATTACCATATTTTCTTGTATATCATCTACAAATTATGTATTAAAAAAGTTTCCAATTTTGTTGTTCTCCACCCGAAAAAAATTACAACAAAGCTTTGAAAGAAAAGCTGTTTGTGTTTCATAAAATAAATAACAGATGGCGCCACAAATCAGCTGACTTATTTCAACTATAATAAGCTTGGTTCAAATATGTTCAAGAACAAATTTGGTTTTGTAGAAAGATATGAATTGCAATTGGTTAAAAATTTCGATTTTGTCTGGACATACCTGAGCAATTTTGTTCTGAAAATATTCAAATTCTTATATCATGTGGAAGCAAAACTTTTAAAATAACAGCATATAATAAACTATAAGCTATGGGAAAGGCAAATAAAAAAAAAAAGGTGACAAACATCTAAAAGTAAGTTGAACAACAAAGCATTGGCAATACAAAAGAAAAAATGTATCCAATGCATAGTTTGAAAATAATCTACTTCTTTCATCTAACTTTTAATGAAACAAATATATTTTATTTTTAAAATATATCCAACTTCACTTTATAAGTTACTAAAAATTCATAACTTTTTCTAGAATCTTCTCAGAATTATTGCTCTTGAACAATCTCATGCTTTCATCTCAGTTTATTGTCCTTTGCAATGAGGATTCAAATATATCTTTTTCATAATAAATGTTTCTTTTGAATAATTTATTATGTTTTTAATCATACAGATTATATTTTATTTTATCTTACACCCACATTATCAGCAGTATATATTTTAGACTCTTCACCGAAAAAATTGTAGCAGATTATGCGAAGTTTTTTTTCCTCTTTTACTTCAGAAATGTCTTGCAGATAATATGCTGCTATGGATTACATACATGAAAATATGGTTTAATGAAATATTTGAAATTTAAAAAAACACATGATTGCAAAGTTGAAGTAGTGACATAACTTTGATTAGCGAGATAAATGTGCAGCATTTGGCATGAAAATTGGAAATCATGCCAAACCTGCACAATTACCTAATCTTTTACCAAACTTAAGTGTGATGCAAAATTGAAAGTGTTATCATATAATTCTTTAATTTTTATCTGCTCCCTCAGTCCCAGTAAAAATGATAATATTAAAGTTGAGTTACAGTGAATAGTAAAACAACAGTATTTTAGTGAAAATAATGAAGCATTTTTAGAATAAATGATTTACAGTACAATCAGTTTTATGTAAATGGACATATTTTAATGTAATTCAGTATTCACACACACACACACACACACAGCCTCCTTAGTTGTTTTTTATGGGTCTCTTCTGCATCATATTCTCCAATTTCATGTTCATTTCAAATTTACTTTAAAACATATTTCATTTGATTTTGTGTATATTATTTATTTCTTTGTGATTTTTGCAAGACTTTTCAAAAAGACTTTGATAAGAAAGTATCCTATTGCTTTTCATCACAATGAAGAAGTAAAAATTAAATAAACCACGAGGACGGAAATTGTGTTTTTAATTTGAAACTTAAACTCTGCCTGGAAATAACTTATCTTGTAATGGATAAAACAAATGTTGTTATATTTCGAATGCATTATTCAGATGACACAGCCTTCAAGTCACCAAGATTCTGAAATGTTGGACTGAGATAAATTAGATGCTTAACCCTTATTTTACTGACAAATTGAGGTACACGAAAAGATTAATAAACAGAAAAATATATAGAATGCTTTGTTAGAAAGCAATAAAGTAAATATTTTATCAAATAATATATGATGATAAAGCCAATTATAGTATTTTCCTATATATTATCAACAGGGGCATATTATGCAACAGACCCTTTTTTCCAGTAAAAGGGAAAGAAAAGTAGCACATAATCCACAGCAATTTTTTCAGTGAATAGTGAAAAATATATATGGCTAATAACGTGGTTGTCGATAGTTCAGTTTAATTTTAAAGAAAACAAGATGGACTAGCTGGTTTAGACAACACGAATAACATTTATTTCCCAAATAAAACAAAATAGAAAACAATCATTAACAGGAATTGTACTGAAATATTGTGGGTGTCGATACAAGAGATATTTACCCATGTCTTTCCTGGCTCGCACAAGTGCTCTCTGCCTCTTTTACGCTGGCGTTTTAAAGTTGAGCTCAGGCGCAGTTGGCGCGCATGCATCAACATCCCACCATGCAATGTTCACATGCAAGAACTTGACATAAACATGAAATTAATCTTGATATAAATTCAATATAACATACAAGAACTTGACTTGAACAATTTTAAAATTAAAGATATATATATATACGAGGGTTACTCTGAAATTTTTGAGATACGCGCAGACGACAATTTAAAAAATAAAAATAACAGTTTAATTTTAAAATACAAAGTATTTTAACACAGAAGACGATTTTTTACTGACTTACTCAAACTTGTTTAGCGTAGAATAAATTTTAAACTGAAGAGAAAATGGAATTGATGCGAGAACATTTTGGTGCTATGATTTTCTACAATTTTAAAGCAGGATTAAATCAAGAAGAATGCGTTCAACGGTTGCAATTAGCATTTGGTGATGAATCTCTACCTTGTGCTATTGTATTCAGATGGTTTAGAAAATTTAGAAGAGATTGCAATTTTCTTCAGGATGAAGAACACACAGGAAGGCCACCGTCAGCAGTAATCCCAGATAATAAACCACCATGCGAAAAATGTTAATGGATGATAATCGCTGTACCTTTAAAATGATACAGAAGGAACTTAACATTGGATCCGCAGCCATACTCAAAATCATTCATGAAAAATTACATATGAAAAAAGTAGTTTGCCGTTGGGTTCCTCATTATCTAACTGAGCACCAAAAAGAGTAGCGTGCCTGAATCAGTAAAGAAACTATTAAATTGCTAAATGATGGAGGCCACCGCATCATTTCTAAAATTGTAACAGGTGATGAAAGATATATACCGCTTTTTGATGTTTCAACACGTCAAGAAAGCAAAGTATGGTCACTGAAGATGATCCCATGCCGACAATGGTGAAAAAACAATGCGCATTGAAAAAAGTGATGTATGCTGTTTTCTTCAGAAGTACAGGATTGGTCAAAGCCATCAAGTTGGAAGGACAGAAGACAGTAACAGCAAACTGGTATAACACTAAATGTCTTTCAGAAGTTTGACAAGAACTGAATGTTAGGGGACTAATGCTTCACCATGACAATGCATCTTCACATACAGCCAGATTAACAGTTGAGTTTCTTAAACAAATTAAAGTGATCGAACCTCCACCATATTCACCTGATCTAGCTATGTGCGACTTTTGGTTATTCTTTAATCTAAAAAAGAACTTACGTGGACATCGTTTTCATTCAGAAGAAGAAATTGATGTAGCTATAAATGCTTTTTTTTCATCTATTCCAAGGAATGAATGGCTTGAGGCATTTAATCGGTAGAAAATTTGTCTACAAAAGTGCATTGATGCTGGAGGAGACTACTTTGAACACACCTAAAATTTTGTAAGTATAACTATAAAAACCTAGTTGTATCTCAAAAATTTCAGAGTGACCCTTGTATTTTTTAACCTTGTTTTAAAACATTAAAAAGTATGCCAGCACTAATTAAGGCATGAACTTCATTTGCTTCATAAAATTATTCATCAGCTAAATTCAAAAATTGAGGAATTTCTATATGTGAAACATCTAATGTAGTAGGAGGAGAGTGTCCAGTAATATTATCAACAGTTAAAAATTCTATCGGTTCATAAAAACTACTACCTTTATACAAAATAAAAATATCAATTTTCAAATAATATTTTGTCGCGATCCGTTTGAACCGGAAACTGGGGTTTTTACTTTTTCTTTCTTTATTATTAATCAATCCGAAATATCTTTATTCAATACACATATATTCAAGGCAGAATCCAAAATAGCCCTTATTTTCATTCTCTTAAAACCGGCACATTTACACTTCAGCTGTTGAAAACAGAACTTTTTCTTTTTTCTACTGAAATACTCAAAACTGGAGCATTAGAAAGGCGAGATGGTGTCACTTGACCATCTGATTTATTATTCTCTGAAGAGTCGGGCAATGAATACTTCAGTGTAGTCTTATCCACACGTAATTAATTACATAATACTTTAGAATGTTTCAAAACACAGGCACACTTACATTTTGAGAAGCATTGGTTTTTAGTATGATTTTTCTTTAGGCAGATTCCACAAAACTTATGTTTATGAATTAATTTCATTCTTTCTTCTACGTTAAGGTTTAAGAATAACGTACAACGGAAAATAGGATGTATATCTTCCTTACAAACAAAGCATATTTTGTTTTCATTTTCATTTTCACTTGTAAGAAGAGATTTAGATTTAAAGGGTTGAAAATTTTTGTTTGTATTAAATTTAGTAGTCACATTTCTGTTAACAGATAACAAGACAGATTCACGTTGCTCTAAAAATTTAATAAATTCTTCAAATGTGAGAACGTCTTTAGATTTATGTGACAACTCAAAATTTTTCCTCAATTTTCTGTCTTATTTTTGAATTAAAATATTAATGAGAAGAACATCAGATAAATTATTTCTATCGTAACTTTAGACTTTAAATGCATGTAAATTTTTTTCAACACAATCAATCATGCTTCTAATATCTTTAGTGTTTTCGGTTTGAATTATTCCAAATTTTAAAATTGCTTGACAATGAAAATCAATAATTAAACTACGGTTAACATATCTAGTTACTAAGGAATCATACAGAGAATCAAAACTATCAAAGTTAGTAGCTAATTGCTTAGCATCATGTGTCAAACAAGATACAACTTTTGAGATGTATTTAATTGATTGTTATTAGTAATTAAATCATCAAATAAAGTTTTAAATGAGCATATTTACCAGAAACTGCATATTTACCAGAAAATTCTAGCAAAACTAATGGAGGAATTTTTATTCTTTCATTCAAAGTTTCTCTTGAATTATTATGATTTTCAGAAATAGCTACGTTCAATAATTTGTGAGAATCTAATAGTTTGAATTTTTACCTCCAAATTTTCAAGGCGATCTTCACATTGGATTAAGTCATTTTTCAGAACGTTCAAATCATCAGTTTGAATATCAGTTAGTTCAAAACTTTGGTCTCTCGGTTCATCTATTTTAAGTTGCAACGATTCAATGGTTTTTAATTTCACTTTTAATTATGTCTCATTGCTCAGAATTTTGTAAAAAATTTTCTTTTCGTGTTATTTTACCTTTAGTGGATGTTTTCAATTTATTTATTATATCCATAAGGTTGTAGTTTCGGACTCCATTCTCGTTGGAGCCAGATGTCGATAGTTCAGTTTAATTTTAAAGAAAATAAGATGGACCAGCTGTTTTAGACAACAGCATTAACATTTATTTCACAAATAACACAAAATAGAAAACAATCATTAACACAGGAATTGTACTGAAATATTGTGGGTGTTGTTATGAGAGATATTTACCCACATCCTTCCTGATTTGCATACAAGTGCTTTCTGCTTTTTTTACTCTGGCGTTTTAAAGTTGAGCTCAGATGCAGTTGGCGCAATTGCGTCAACAGTGGTGTTACATAAAAAATAATATAGTTAAAAATACATTAAATAGCACAAGAAAAACATTTAGTATGAAAAGCATCTGATTGGATCCTATTTTAATACAATTCATCACAAAGTGCAATACACTGTGATGAAAGCACCAGATTAATCATCAAAAGTAATAATTCAGAAATGATTCTTATTAAAACTTATCAATTTTTAGTTTTTAATAACTTTTAAAACTATATGTTAAACATATTTTAAATATTTGTTTCATTAATAATTAAGTGAAAGAAATGGATTATTTACAAACTGCGCATTGGATACAATTTTTCTTTTTACTGTTCAAGCTTTGTTTTTCAACTTACGTTAACACATTCATATTTTATTTGCTTTATTAGTAGCTTTTAGTTTAAAATTTGCTTTGTGAGTTATACACTATTGCTTCCACATGAGGACATACGAACTTAAATATTTTCAGAACAAAACAGCTCAGATCAAGACAAAGTGCAAAATGAAGATAACCAATAGTAAATATTAAATGTATTCAGGACAAAACTGATTATAGCTGAAATAAATCATATAAGTCATGGTGCCATCTATTATTTTTTTTATAAAACATAAGCAGCATTTATTTCAAAATTTTATTGTAAGTTATTTTGATAAAGATTGTTTTTTTATCAGTTTAAGCACAGTGGTGTACAATATGAACAATGAAACACGAAACATTTTTAACACATAATTTACATTTTATATATAGTAAATATGGTAACTTTATTAATAAATATGGAAGCCACAAAAATAACTCAATTATGAAAATTTTATACATTAAAATTAATTAAAATTTTACACAGTACAATAAACGCCATTAAAAGTAGAACCAGACAAGAAGTCAAGTAAACGAGAAATGAGTAAAACCTAATAATTTGGTATGGGTTTGTTGTGATTTCCAATTTTCATGTGACATAGAGTAGTTCCTCACCAAGCTAAATAGCATTTATTCACACAATCTTTGACTTAAATTGTGATTTTACTCAATCATCAGTCTTAAAGAATGGAATCTCACTAAATACTAACTTAGAATAATGTTTGCTCACATAATCTCAAATTTTAAGTATAGCAATCTTACATAATTTCTGACTTTGAATACTTCACCTAACTTACAAAAATGCCTAAATGCTTTCATACATTTTATGAAAATAAGTGTTGCAAAACAAATAAAAAATAATTCTAAAAGCCAATACTACTATTTATGCTTGATCAATAACATATACATGATCATTTTAATTATTACTTTTTAATAGAGTGAACACATATTTTAAAAATATACATATAAAATAATACCCAGAAGGTTTTAACAACAAAGCTTAAAGCTAAGCCAATTTTTATGAAAATTTTACTTATAGTTAACTGATGAGTAGCTTAATTTGCAGCTCAACAGTTAATTTTTTGCACATGAAAGCTAATTAGGATGGGACCTACAACACAAAGTGTATTTCAAATCACTATGAACCGCCATGCCCAAGGTGGAACTCAAACAGATATACTATTGAAGTGAAGGTCAGAGCACCAACCATTCGGCTGACAGCTTGAATAAGCAGGCAGTGGCACGCATAATGCTATGTAATATAATACTATGTAATAAAAAATATATTATGTAATGCACCTAGGCAAGTAAGAACTGAGCAACTAACTTAAATGAATAACATAAATAATATTGATTTTTATGAAAACTCAATTTCTTATTAACCCAGCACCTTTAAAAAATATAACAGCAATACAAGCAAAAATAAATTATCAATAATGTAAATTACATGTTTTTGTCACTTGGTTTTTAATTAATTGGGCACAATTCTAATCTTAATGAATCAACCAACTCCACATTAACATACTAATATTACATTCACAGTTTTTTATAATTTGACAGCAAACATATATAGATTTCAAATATATCTGTTCTACTATTAATGATATAAGGTAGTTAACTTATTTTAAGCAAATTTGCTATTTTATGTACAAATCATAAAATACTCAATCATCAAATTATTGAAATACTATCAGTATAGGTTGGATTACATAAACACAGTCTTTCCAAGCAAATTACAGCTTATTTTAATAATTATAATTTGCAAAAATATTATTTATAAAATTTAAAAATCAAATGAAAACTCACAAATCTAAAATTTAAATTATATTTATTTTCCACCACAATTTTAAAATACCTTTCCAAATGATTAAAATAAATAACATAAGATAGGGTTAGTCAAATTCTAATTAAATTCTCTACATATTTCATCAGAGAACTACACATAATTAATGCATATATTGAAAATCATGAATTGAAGGAATGCATTTTGGTGAAGTAACATATTAGTTTGGCATATTTAAAAAAGAGGTGATAAGATTTAGTCTAGAAATTTTTTTTTCTTACAGTTAGATTTAGTTTCTTTGTTACCCTAATCATTTTTAGCACACAAAGGCTAATTACACCAGGATCTACAGTTTAAAGAGAATACTAAATCACTACTAACATCTAACACTGAAATGGGAATTGAACCTAGAAACTTTTGAACTGATAGCCAGAGCATTAATTATTTTGTTATTAGTTTAGATAACTGTGGGGAAAAAGTTATTTTAAATTCCTTTACATTAGTATATCCAAATCTTAATACTTGTAACAAAACAGTGACAAATCTCCAAGTTACAAACAAAAGTATTTCTTTGTCTGATAAGAATAATTGGTAAGGTATTCATCTAAAATATTTTAATTACTTATCAGTACTCAAGATGCGATTTCAAGAGGGAACAATTGTATTTCCCCGAAGCTTTATACAGAATATATTATATTTAAAAGTAGAGTGAAAATGCGCTTTAGGTCCCCTCCTTGGCACGTTTTCAAAAACACCGATGCCATGGCGAAAATTCTACCTCTATTTCAAAATGAAATTTAATTAGTGACCAATGAAAAGGCTGAAACGAGTAATTAATGAGCATGCGCGAGAAAACGCATCAAATTTATGAGTTGGCAAAGTAGGGGACCTAAAGCGCAGATTAACCAAAAGTAGTACCAAAACATAGCCCATTACACGTGTTGAAAAGAACTCCGAGATACGGCTTATGTTACATAGTGTTTGGGTCATGTATTATTATTTCCTTAACCTCATATAAGCATGAATAAGATTCTCCTCATTATCTAGCAGTAAAATTAAACATACCATAAATTCTCCCCTTCAAATTTTGCTTGCATACTTTTTTAAGTCTAACTTTAATATTCATTTCAATGTATATGATAGACTATGTTTCACTCTTTCAGGAGCAGAACTGCAAACATGCACTTGCCAAAAATGCCTCTTGCTGATGAGAGGAATATTAACATAGAAGATTAGGGATGCCTATTTGAGCTTTCAGATGGAACATTTTTTAATATTCACTAGATAGCATTCTGTGAATTTGAAATGAACTTAGGAACTTGGAATAACTACTACTAACTATAGAAGTTTGATCTTCATTTTCTTCACAATATGCCTTTTTTAGTATTTTATTTATTAGTAAAATCTATAATGTAAAATTTGATTCACTTTCAAGTGATATAAAAATTCTCAATCAGCTTACCTTTCTGAATACTTTTCCTGTTTTATTTTTACTACTGTGTGAACTGTTTAGGGCTTTGCTATCAACTTAAGTTATTTTTAGAAATAAATAGCAAGCTTTCTTCTTTATTTCAAAAATCTTAATATCAAATTACAATGGGAGAAAGAATTGTTTATTAATGATAAATGTACTTACTTGATTAATGAATAAATTATTTACATAGCTGAAAGTGAGGATTCACATTTAAGCAGCTAAAGAGTGATTTTTCTAGAGATTCTAATACATAAATACATTTTATGCTTCTTTAGGCTTTGAGATTTTCCACATCTCCATTTTAAAATTTATTATTTGTTCTAGCATTTATTTATTTTTTAGTTTCAATATTAACTGATAAAATATTTGTTATTTAAAATTTTGAAGAAATTTAAATAAAAGTTTATAAATGTTTTTTTAAAGTACAGATTCATTTTCATATTGAAATCAAATAAAGAAAATCTGGGTACGTATTCACAGTTCCCTAGATATAATTCCAATTTTCTGCACTTATATAAGTATTCAAGTGAAATTAAAATATTTGATATGGATAAAAAATGACTTTCCAAATAAACTTCTGGAGAAAGTTTTTCACACTGTTAAGAGAAATTGGAATCATTTATAAGCCACAAAAATGACAAGAAATAGAGCACAAATGAATTCATTAACCATTATTTTTCTAATTTACATGTATTTCATAAGAGACAGTCATATATTTTAAAAATTACATAAAATCAGTAAGAGTGACATTAAGAGAAATTAAAATTAATAAACAGATACACATCATGTAAATAAGTTGTCTATAAAACAAATAAGCGTTTTCAACAAGAAAGGGTACAAGTTATTTAGATTCTGTTAAAATAAACCTATTATCACATTGATTTTAATAAATGCCCACACTATGTGAACGAACACAAAATATACTTGCTTATTTTGATAATTTTTTTTAACTTGAAATTTACAGAAAAGTAGAAGATATAGATTTTGTTTGATACGAAAACTTCAATTTAAAAAAATATTAGTTTCTGGCGGTGTGAAGGAAAAAATATATAAATTAAAGAAAACAGGAAATAGTGAGCACTAAAATATTCATAAAGCAAGTAAAAAGCACAAATAAAAGAAATATTGCTATAAAAATTAACTTTATATAGTAGATTACAATATTATTTAATAAGTTGTTTAGTTTTAAAAATAAATAATGGTTTAATATTCCTCGATAAAACTTATTTCAATTTTATAGATTAAGGAGCAATCATTCAATGTAGGACAAAGTTTAAATACTTTAAGATTTCTTACCAACTGACAAAACAATAAAACTAATCTGGATAATAATTCCTATCCAACTAAGCAGATACAAGAACCACATGGCAAAATAATCTGGAGGTATTAATCTATAAACTAATACTATGACAACTTCTTTTAAGCATATATTTCTAAGATTTACAGTAAAAAATTATGTGAGAAGCATTTTCCGTGATATTCTGATATATACTTCAAATTAAGAAGAAATTATATATTTTAGCATAATATAAGAAATATTTATTAAGTGCCAACTCAGTTTACTATCGGTAAATAAACATTCATATAATGTTTACATTACAGTATTCCCCCGTCACATTCACTTCTTAACAGGATAGAAACTCTTTATAGAGATAGTCGTTATTTAACGTAACAGTTATTCCATAACAGTTATCGAATTATAAACTTTATTGAAATAACCTATTATTTTTAAAATTTATCAAATTATTACCATTATCAAAATAACCTATTATTTTGAAAAAAATTGTTATGTAGTAGCAGAAATTTAAATGATTCAGAACTGTTATGCAGACAAGACAATTTATTACCTTAGTTGGCTTAATAATTTTAAGCATCAGTAACAATACGTTGCTGGTAACTGCTAATCAGAAACGAAGTGTAAAAAAAAAAGCTCTGTACTCAAAGTATTGTCTGATTTGTAATAAGGAAATATTATTTGATTACTGCTTTTCGTTCTTCCAAGAATAGTATTTCACTATAACGTAGGACAATGTTTCGTTGATTTGAAAGCAATGTTTCATATACTGTTCATATAAGTGAAGAAACAGTTTCCTTATTTTTAAGATTTTTCACATCTGCTTGTTCTGTTCATTCGAGGGTCCCAATTGATTCGGAATTAGGAAAAAATTTACATTTTTTCAAAAATGAATCATCCGTGATCTTTTTAGTGCGAAATTTCTTGTGAATGAAATATTTTCCACAGACATAAGTTGCATTGCTTAGGAAAAGATCGATATGTTTGAAATTATATAGAATAAAAGCAATTCATTTACTATAACTATAGAATTTTTAAAAGTAAATAGAAACTTTATTTATTCCTTAAGCACTGAAAATTATTCTTTGTCAATAATATATATAATTTTCCTCATATATATATGTTTAATAACAAAATCATGCATTTTAAGGGTTATAAAATTAGCATTTCAAACCAATAAGTAATCATGTTAGCCCGTGGGTACTACATATGCTAACTTTTTAACATATTTATTTACAAAGTGTCGTAGGCCAGCCTCAAATTACCAGCGAAGCTTGGCAACATTGGGCGAAAGACCGGTGAAGGAATGACGTCAGAAAACGTCAAAAATAGGCGTTCCGAGAGATACTTTTTGTATTCAAGGAAGTTAGATACATCCGCCGGCCACAGCGTGAATTTCATTTATAAGTTTTTTCTTACTACCCTTTTTTTCTTTCATATTTAGTTATATATACACCTCGTGCTAACAATAATGTCTTGATTAAATTTTCTTTCGATGAGGAGGAATTTTCAATAAATCAATATAGGTTTAAGTATATAAATTTTAAATAATCCAAATTTTTTTCAAAAAAATATGGGTTAGTTAAAATTTTATATATATATTGTAATAAATAATAATGAAGCAGTACACACTTCTATATTATTTATGAAATCTTTGAGTTAAAAATTTTTATTGATAAGAATAAAAAATATTTTAATTTCATGTGAAGGTTTATTAATTTATAATACCATGAATATTTCACATATATTTTATAGAATAAACTAAAATGAATTAATAAAGAGAAATTATAAAAAAATTATAATTATATATATGTGTATGCAAAATAAATTTAATTATTAAACTTTTAAACAGTTAGGAATGCATTGCAATTTTGAGTTATTCCAAGAAATAATTTATATTATTATATTTGTGAAATAGAGTTGTATTTCTTTTATTCATCAAATTCAATGTTTCATTGATTCAATAAAAGAATGACGTCAAACCACTAAGTCATGGTTTCCTCCCATTCTTTCAGAGGTAAATTCACTATAAATTCTCTCTGCTAGGTGCTGTTGTTGTTGTTAATGACACTTGGCGACGCCAAGCCCGCCCATCACAGAGATAAGGTGATTGAAGACAGAGAGGGGGCGTCTTCCATTTTTTTTTAAATGGAGCACTCTCATTCGAAGGTGGAAGTACGACTTTTGGCTCATAGATGGCAGCACCACCTGAATCTTCTAATTTAGAGATTGAAACCAGTGAAGACCCAAAGCCTGGCTCCAACCACCCCCAGAGGTATTAATTTGTTATGGGAACATGGAGGACACTGCGACCTGACGGATTTTACGTGCCCCAGTCGCCATTAGTGAACACGACGGATCTTCGGCTAAGCTGGGATTCGAACTCACCACCTTTTGGTAATGAGAACGACGCCCTAACCAACTAGGCCACCACAGCTCTCTGCTAGGTGTTTCCGGCGAATTCACCGGTAGTTTGCAGCTGGATTTACATATATCTGGCAGGGCACCGGCGACAGCACTAATTTCATTTATATGTTTTTATTCTTACTACCCTTTGTTCTTCCATATTTTATTTATATATACACCTCGTGGTAACAATAATGTCTTGATTAAATTTTCTTTCGATGAGGAGGAATTTTTAATAAATCAGTATAGATTTAAGTAAATTTTAAATAATCTATATTTTTAAAAAAAAAATAATTTAGATAGTTTATTAATTTCTGGAATTATCTATGTCAAAGATGTCTTTGGGACACAAAAGATAAAAATTATTTCTTAATTAGATTAAAATTATTAAAACGAAAGAATGACGTCAAACATCTACGTCATAGATTCCTCCCATTCTTTCGGAGGTGAATTCACGGTAAATTCGCTCTGCTAGGTATTTCCGGCGAATTCGCCGGTAGTTTGCTGATGGCCGTAAGCGACTATTGTAATCATTCCAAACATCATAATTATTTAATTTCTTCTATAGATGTGTCAGTCCCACAGACCAAGATAATAGACCAACGACTTCCCCCTTGGAGGTTTCAAAAAAGGAATCACCATCTTGATAAACTTTCCTGAATAATTTTGATTCTAGGTGGCGTTAAAAGCATCTCAAGTGTATAGAAGCGAGTTTGTTTATATTGTGTTATGTAGCATTTTGAAGTTCATAATTTGGTTTTTGTAAATTCCAAATATTTTTATTATTGTAAAATACTAAATCATGCTTTTGTCCTGGCTGTAAATGCGGCTACAAATCGGATATTGATCGAAAAAAGAAGAATGAGGAAAATCTACCAAATTTGCTTTGTGCAGCAAAGGCAACGTGCAAAATATTTTTCATTTATTTCTATTTTCAAGGAATAATTTTTATCTTAATAAGTTAGTTTATGCTATATAATGAACAAAATCTTTGCATTTGTATTATTTTTGGAAATCTGACCTGAAATAGGCAATTAAAATTTGATGGCAAAGTATAATCAAATATCTAGTTTAGCTCCTTTTTGTAATAAAATAATTGTTGGTTAATTAAAATGCAATCATTTCAGATAATTAATTGTATTCCTCTTCTTTACTTCTGCATACTGTTTTGTGGAAAAATTTAAATATTTACTTTAAGTAATTCATAAAATTTATATATCAATCTAACTTTACCCCCATATTTTTCTTTTGCCTGTGTATTCCATTTTTTTTATTAAATTCAATATCAATATTAAAGCTAAAATCTGGTAAATCACTTTATCACTGATTTAAATAAAATTGGAAAATATAATTATAACTTGGTATTTAAAAAGCAGATGTACTCACGCATAACCATATAAATATAACTTTGTTAATTTTTTCTGCATGTTATAATGTTATAGTTATACCAAAAACGTCGCAAATACAAAATCTCTGAGAGAAAAGCGGTTTCTGAACTCATCCATTCATAAGTAGTATATATGTGAAGGATTCTGGCCCAAATTTGCACTTGAAGGATTCTGGCCCAGGACAAATTCACATACCTAACCTCCCTATAATATTCAACTCATGAAAAAATGTTGTGTTACGTTATGAATAATTGCTTTTCTTAACTCAATACCTGCAGATAGCATTAATTAGTATTGGTAAGAACAGCAGGCCATTTTCCACCGAGACCCGGAGTGGGGTAATGGCTTAATCTCGGTCGTTTTTTTGTTTACCCGGGGTTTCGCCGAAAAAATCATAAACCAAAGTTTATGAAATATCAGCCCTATTCCCCGGGGAAGGACACTCTTCAACTTGATTTAGTATGATTATTATTATTGTAGTAAGCAAAACTCTTCAACTTGATTTAGTATGATTATTATTGTAGTAAGCAAAATCACATTTTTTATCTCTCAGGTTTTCACTTTTCTTAAATTCACTTTATGTGTGTAGGAAAAAAACTTTTTTTTCACAGCATAGAAATAGTTATTTGCTCGAAAGAATACAGCAGAAAGAACGCATCATATAGTAGTACTAGTTGTACAGGTGCAACGAATACAATTTTTTATCTCTCAGGTTTTCACTTTTTTTATTCTTTTTTTTTTCGTATTTTCTCGAATCCATTTTATGTGTGTAGAAACATTTTTTTTCACAGCATAGAAGTAGTTATTTGCTCGAAAGAATACAGCAGAAAGAACGCATCATATAGTAGTACTAGTTGTACAGGTGCAACGAATACATTTTTTTGTCTCTCTGGTTTTCACTTTTTTATTTGTTTTTTTCTTTTTTGTTTGTATTTTCTCGAATCCATTTTATGTGTCATAGCAACAAGCATGTTATTTTTTGTGAAAAATAGATACAAAAAAGTAATCAGAACAAAATGCATTTATGTTTCCTCTTCCGAATCGGTACATTGTTGGATTTCATGATGACCATAAGATAAAGTTAAAATACCATCATTTTTTAAAAATTTTTTGTCATAAAACGAAGACAATGTTGTTTTGTTTTGTACAACTGTTTTTAAAACATGCTTTTTGGAGACTATAGAATACTGTAAATCTTTAATAGAAAGTTCTTCTTGCAAAACTTGTTTATATTTTTCATGAGTTAGAGAAGCAAGAGAACTTTTTTTTACTCCCTTTGCTGCTTTTTTTACTGATTGATCTTCACATAGCAAACTATACATTTTTGGTTTTAACCCTACAAATTCTTTTATTGGCTGACAAGTTTCATTTTTTGAAGTTCCTAGTCGACCTTTGTTAGTTTCACAAAAAAGATAATGATTTTTATCGAAATTGCTCAAATCCATAATTTCCATAAAGTTATTTCGTATATCTTCGTATACATTTGGGGTTTCTATGTGTAAATAAAGTGAATCAGTGTCTGTGTACAACAAGGTGCATTTAGAGTTATAAAATTTTTTAAAATATGAGAAATACAAGTCATATAATTGTAGTTTGGATAATTCTAACACTGTGAATCCAATGTATATAGGCTTGTCTAATCTTAGATCAGTTTTTTTCATTTTGAACAATGTTAAACTTTCGTTTAAAGATTCGAAGTATTCTAAAGCGGGACTAGATAAGTACTTTTTACATTCCTCGACACTGAGCGCTCCTTTAACATTAACCCTTTTCCTAACATTTTGTAAACATTTCCCATAAAAGGAATTATTTAGTTTTTTAAAAAATAATTTTTCACTTTCGGTTTTACAAGACAATATTTTTGAGTTGTTAAATGTAATATATTCTTTTAACCATGGGTTTTGAGAAAACAATAAAATCTTATGTATCTTGGAGAGCTTTAAGCCCTGTTTCAGATAAAATTGGAAATTCAAATAGTGTACAATATAATGTTTTTTTGGATAAAAATTAGGTGTTAATTTTTTGCATGGAAAGGTGTTCTTAAGCCCAAATTTCGTGCACAGTTTTTTTTGCATAAGGAAAATACATATCGAACGTTATTTTGAGATGTTCTGGTGCTAATGGTAAATCATTAAGTCTCTCATGTTCTGTTTCGGGAATTTCTAAATCAATCTCTAAAATATATCCTTTGTTGCTGTTTGGAGGAATACTAAACACATCGAAAGAGTGTATTTCCTCTGAAGATAACCAACAAAAATTACCATAAGGTAAAAATTGGCTCATAGCATATCCATAAAGATTAACTATATCTAATGCAAGAATATAGGAATGGGGTTTCGAAGAATCGTAAGTGGATGGTACATAAGGATTGTTTGCCATAGCATAACGTTTACCTACAAGACAAATTCCTCCTCGCATTTGGCTTTCCAACCAAATATAATCGTTAATGTTTTCTAATAACTGCAATTCAATTTTACAAAATTTCAAGCCTGCATCAAATGTAAGTTCGCTTATCGAAATATAATGTACAGGATCAAGTTCATAATATTTTAGAGAAAGAGTTCGAAATGCGCAAAATACTTCTGCAAGCATTAAAACATCTGTATTTTGATATAGTTGTAAATAATCACCAAATGTTTTGCAATTAAATGCTCTGAAAACGGCTACAGCATGAATATAATCTTTTTCAGTGATATTTTGATGTGTTAAAACATTAAAAAAAGCTGCTTGAGGAGGTAAACCAATAGTTTGAAGTTTGTCAATGTAATCACAATATGAATATGGAAATACACCTTTTCGATGTAGCAAATACTTGTTTTTGTTGTGTTGAAAGAAACTATCAAACATTTTGAATTCATGATTCGAGATTTTCAGATTTTCAATTAATGTATCAAGAGAGCTGTCTAAAAATTGAAAACTATCTAAGAATTTTAAATGATCTAATGTAAACATAGATATTTTTTCTAAATTTAAAGGAATTATATTAATATCTTTTGCATATTCTCTAGGCAAATATTTTAAAAGTAAATGCGAGTCATAGTTTCTGCTATTGTGTATGACTACAGGAATAAAAAAAGTTTTTCTGTATTGTAAATTACAAAATTGATGGGCTCTACCTTCTACAAAATTTTGGTAGTGCAAATGATGTCGAACAATTCGATCAGTTTTTTTAAATTTTTGGTGGCAAATAATACATTTTGAAAAATCATATATTGAGGAATCGTCAATTTCAATTTCGCTAACTTTTTTTAATTCAGCAATTAGTTTTAAAGATATTTTTTTTGCTTGATAGAGAAAATGTTCCACCGCGTCATATCCAACATGATAGTTATGATGAATTATTTTATCATCTTGATCGATAACAAGCATTGCATAGGAGAGAGGAATATGTTTTTCCAGCTCACATGTAAAGGATTTTTTATCATTTGGAGTAACAGTCGAAACCTTAGATAATGCGCATTCGAAGTCAGCAAACATCACAAAATGATGTTTGAGAGATCTATTAATGTTTTTAAATTTCAAAATCAGATTTTGAGGGATTGAAACACGTTGTGGCTTGTTATGAAGACAAAGAGTTTGATGTTCAATTAAAGTCTGTTTTCGTACAAATCCATTCAAACAACGTTTGCAATAATAATTAAAATGCTTTTTATGTTTCAAAAGTTTGTTTATATTTTTTATTAGATAATAATGCTTTTCATAGAGAAACAAATCTATTTCTCTATAGTTTTGAGAACTAGTGTAAAGAGGATATATCATGCCTTCATCAAAAGCAAAAACATTGATATTTAATTTATTTACATTTTCAAAAAGTTTGATGTTTGCTATCTCGACTGGAAACTTCAACATTTTTGTATCAACAGCTTGCAAATGTTTTTTGTATATGCTACAGCGACCAGCATGCTTTTGCTTAGGGAATAACGCAGCTAATATGCAATAAATGAAGCATTTATTATTAATACAATTGATAGATAAAAGCGCTTTTTTATTAGATAATTTATCCGGTAGTTTGACCGTTTTACATTCCCCAATAATTTTGGCATAATTGCCAATGTGTAAATCTACAAAATCGATTTTATGCAGAAGCCATCCGCTTCCGTTTCTAGTAAAATTATCAACAGAATTCATAATTTTCCTAAAGCCCTCATCTATTACGGAAAATATTTGTGCTGCAGATAAAATGCGCAAGGCATTACTGCAGAAATAATAAGTTTGATACACCGGTGTGTTGTTTAATTCATCGCTTAAAATTTTTGTAAACACAATGTGTAAGCAAATGATAACACGAATTCGTAAAACAGTTGATGTATTTAAAATATTATGAATCACAGGTCTGAGTTCGGAATAAGCAGATTCTACAGAATCAAAATTAGTTATTGCGCGTAATGTTCGAGTAAAACCATGGAATGCAGAATTCAATTCTTGAAAAATAATATTAGCCATATTTATTTTTTCTGTTCTGATTACTTAAATGTATCTAAATTATAATCTTATTGTTTACATTCTTACTCAAGTATCAGGTTCGTTTCTCTTGTTTTTATAAAATCTTGAATTTTTTCCAATCCTACAATCATTGTTGGAATCTGATCAATATTGATATTAAACCTGTTCTTAATATCACCGGCCTCGTTATATTTTAGAAAGCATAAATAATGTTGTTTTCTAAAGTGTTTGATTTCAAGAGCAGTGTTTTTTTCCAAATAAACAGAATAGTTTGGTATCTGTGAGTTTTTAATTTCAATTTCTGTAGAGATGTTTAAGTCAAATTTTTTTGGTTTTTTCTTAGGAGCGCAATCCTCATCATCTATTATTCTAGCTTAAAAAATAAATAAAAGAATTTAGTTTTCGTACAATAACAACTAAGTTTAAGCATTTCAAAATAACTATCAACTTAGATTTCTAAAATTTGGTAAGATAGAGAGAAAACGCAATAACTGAAAAGCAACTTACCACAATCCATGTTGAAAATCAGCGGAGAACTAATGCACAAATGCAAATGTTGATGTGTCAGTAGCATAATAAATAGTAGCATAGAAAATTTTCCTGAATTTTAATTATCAAGGTGAAAGTTAAAGTAGTGTAGGTTGCTCATAAATTAAGTACTTTCAACTATGTTACAAAAAACATGAGTGGGATTCTAGGTCATTTTAACGAATATTCTTCAAAGTTAATTTATTGTAATAAGCCATTTGCATAAAGGCGTTTAAAAAAACATAAGTACCATTTAAGGTCAATTTATTAAATTTCCTCCAAAGTTAATTTATTCCGAATACTCCTGATCTATAACATATTTTTCTCTATCATAACTCTTAAATTAAATGTTTCAAGAATAGAATTATTTTAAATCTAAAAAAATGAGATACACACTATTATATTTTAATATATTTATTATGTTAAGCAACAAGTTACAAAATTTTTAATATACAATGCAAATTATCTAATTTGTTACAAACAATGCAAATAAAAAACAATTTCATCATTGTCTAGTAGTTTGAAGTATCCAAATTTTGCTTCAAAATTTGTACAATCTGCGAGTTCATTCCATGAAACACCTTTTGTTGCTAAAATACTCTCCACAACTGATTCAAACAAAGTCTTGTGAGAAGAATAAACATTGTATTTCTCTGCAGTATTATATTTTGTCAGTTGACAGAAACCAAATCGCTTTTCATCCGTTTGATTATCATGTAGACACTTAACAATGTCTGTGTTCGACAATATAGTGAAATACATTATCTTCGCAGGCTCCGCAGAAGTTTTATGAAGTCGAGCATTTTCAGTGCACTCTAGAATATTATCATAGAGAGTATTGTGATTATACAAATACTCACA
Organism: Latrodectus geometricus; assembly: GCA_026290005.1. NCBI lineage: Eukaryota > Metazoa > Arthropoda > Arachnida > Araneae > Theridiidae > Latrodectus > Latrodectus geometricus. The sequence continues at coordinate 212,346 of JAPDSC010064003.1, forward strand.
TCTGGAGCAAGGATCCATAACAACATATCCGAATCTCTCCATGTCTAGCGATCATCTGAATTCGCAAGGTATGACGTTGTTATGATATCTTTCTTTTTTTGATTTTCTAATATCGCCTCTCGATAAGATTTACATTGTTGATTGGAGGAGAGCAATGTTGAATGACTTATCAATTTAAATTGTTGATGCGCAAAACGTGTTACAATTCGTTCATTTTCGCAAACATTTGTTTCTGTTAATCTCGTAATAGGTAATCTTCTATTCACATGCCATAGAAAAAATAGACAGAAAAGTCCACATGAGCTGGTACGAGGATGTTGTAATATATGCGAATTCCATTCTATTTTAGAGGAATTTTGAGTAATAAATTTTTTAATGTTTCCTTTCGGAAATGTGCCATAAGAACAAAAAAAAATGCCATTGCGGTTGTTGTCAAAATAGATCGCTTGCCAATGTTCTCCCTTCTTCGTAGAAGGATGCGTGTTTACAATAAATGATCGATAATATCCTCGTGTTTCGGGCAATATATCACTCGCAAACACTCCACCAAACGTTCCTCTAATTTTAGGATTGCCGAGGGCTAAACTTAACAGTGTTTGCGTGTCCATAGTATTTAATAGTCAACAAATATATTTCTACTTTTGTCAATTTCAATTAACGATTGCATTTCCATGTAGACTATTAATGTAACAGTTTCCGATAGTTTTCTGTCGAATTTCAGGTGAATCGATATTTCACCGCTTCTGGCTACATTCATAAATGGATCGCTAGCAGAAAAATCTTGCGTGAGATCAAACACATACAAGCAGGTATTCTCTTTATATTCTTCTAATGTGACATTTGTATTGTGTTGAGCGAGGTCTGTGAACAAACTTAAATAGTTTCGGGCATACAGATTATTTTGATAAGAAGGTGTATAGGCTGTCATAGGGATTTGAACTCCGTTCTCCGATAACGAAATATAATTTAGATTAAAATGTTGGAAATTAAACGGATTCTTCTTTAAATCTCCATTGAATGCAGAATTGGATACTAATCCTAGAATCATCCGCGAGGGAAGAATTCCATTCATTGCATTAGGAATTATAACACTCTTCAATCCTGAACTGAGTGTGAATGTCTTAGTCTCAATTCTCGTGAAAGGCATTTGCACCAGAGATTGTTCTAATGCTTTTTCGTGACCAACTAGAATTGAGCTCGATACATCGCATTTTCTGATAAACAGACTTATATTTTCGATGTGTAAGCGATAACTTCCAGTGTTAGCTAAGAGAGCAAATTCGTCCTTTGCTTTTAACAAACGAATTCGTATCGTTGTTCCGCTAATTAAAAGACGTGGTTGAGTTCCTAAGTCAATATGAAGCATTCCTCACATATCAAATATTTTGCCTTCTTTAACCCGTTTCCATCTCTGTTTTAATCCAGCATTCTTTCCAGTATCTCCCAAATTAGTGTCATCATATTCACCGACAGTATCCTTGCAGAACAAACCAGCACTCAAAAAATTCTGTTGAGAAGATTGGGTATGAAACAGAACACTTTGTATAAAAGATTTGTAAGGATAATTACTTTCCGAAGAGATATTACGATCGTTAAGAGAGATGTGGCATTCGGAAAACATAGTGTTTAGCAAATAATTAATCGGTCTACATCGATCATTTTCTGTAAAATTTGTTCCATCAGCTTTCAAAATTTTCGCCTGAACATTCAAAAACACATGCGATAAATCGAAATATGCATCTCCTAACCCGGTAACAAGAAATTCAATTGTATTGCTATCCGAAATGGAAGCAATCGGATGTATTTCTACAAATGAAGAATGATCAATCGCCAGTTGAATAGGCGATGAAACGAAAAGATCTAGTTCGCTTTTTGTGCAGTAGCAATTTTCCATGTTTTAGAGCTCTGAAAATACGTCTGGTTTATTTGATTTCCTACGCTTCGAGTGTTGCTTTCTAATAGTTTTCTTCCTTTTAAGACCTTTTCCGCTTAATTTGCGAATAACATTGCTTGTTATTTCGCGTCCTGTTTGGCGAAACTGATCTCTAGCAGCATTGCGAAGCGATTTTCCTTGTGATACATCTTCAATTATATTTCGACCAGATGACAATAAACGTTTTCCTAAATATTTTCCAGCTTGCATCATCAGCGGTAAAGCAAATCGGCGCAAGTTACTGAAAAAGCCATAACCTCTCTGAATGGGATAATGGGAAGAAAAGTAAGGGTCTGCATTGCCTGTTTGATTTAAATAATACGCAATACAATGTTCTGGTTGTAGCCTGTGACCGCGCTTCGACATGATTGAAAGAATATGAAGATCGATGAGAATGTCATTGGATTTATATAAATTTCTTTCTGAAAGAGAGCACTAAGTTTGTTTTACCCGATATGAATTTAATAGGAGTACCGCTGCTAGTGCGCTATTGAATTTCAATAATATCAAAATATTGTTTTTTTACTCTGAAGTACAACGGCACAGAAAAATATTTAACAATCTGATCATTAGTTTCGTTTGCCACTGGGAAAATTTTTAGAATAGATGTTGAGGAATCTCCTACTGAGGAAGGTGATACTATATCGCAGTATACATATATTTCTGTAATACCTGTGCGTAAATCCAAAGTATAATCAGATTTATAATCACCCTGACGAAATGTTCTTGCAGTAAATCCTAGCAAATCGCTAAGCTTTTCTGCAAAAGTGACTACGGTGTTTTGGGGAACGTGTAAACCCACCTTAGAATCAGGCAATAACTGTAATGCTATGAATTTGAATTCTTTGAATAAATCTTTAGCTTCGCGATACATACCACTAGATATTTTGTATGTGGCAGTTCTATTCTCTTTACGAATACTCGGAAAAACTTTATAACTGATCACGCGAAATTTTTTATCTTTTAATGAAGTAGCAGGCTGTGTATAGGAAAATTGTGTTTTTGTTTGTTCTCCTCGTATTACGAAGCTGTTATTAGATATGTTTAATGCAGTCATTAATCGAGGACAGGAATTTCGTCTGAGTTCGATATTTACATGCGATGGCAGCGAAACTGTTACTTGGTTATTATTGCTTTCAATTTTAATATCATTTGATAACGATATTTCTTTTAATTTGTTATTTATCTGTTCTATTAAATCCCCATCTTCCAGTATTATATCATAGGTTTGGTCTACAATCGGTTCTCTTGCAATCAGTGTAATTTCCTGATTTCTAAAAACTTCTTTATTTGGAGAACGATAATAAATATAAGCAAGAAAATCCTTGTGGACTATTAGGTGTTATATCGTCTTTTGTTGGATCTAGGCTCAACAACCTTAGCAACTGACTTCCTTTTTCAGCTGTTGTAATCCATTCCCATCCTCGTTTCAATTCAATTTTCAGTTTCTTTCTCTTTTCAATCAATGTAAATTTTAGGGGAGGATCAATAAAATATTTTTTCATATTTGCCATTATTCCTTCTACAAAGTCTAAGTGATCTTCATTGTAGAGAGGAATACGAAATGTTGGTAGTAATGTTTCTATTTCTACATCAATTTCTCTCTGAATGATATAAGAATCATTGTAACGAGACTGAATTGTAAAGTACTTTCCTGGAAGAGTAGCTTCGGCTAAGCAACATTCCCATTCTCCGATCAAAGTGATAGGTTTGGCTAATTTCGTTCGAAAATGATCTGGTGTATTGTTAGGAAAATATTTCATACTAGCATTTGAAGGTAGAAGAATATGAAAGTCATTCAAAATTTCAACCATTCTGCTTTAATCCAAGAATTAAATGAATCGTCGAAACCAACCCACTTCACCAAAAATTGTTGTGAAGCACCTTTCCCTTTAGTACGAATAATCTTTTCAATTGCCCAAAAATCCTTATCAGACTTATTTATTTTAACGAGTTCTTCGGTGTAAAATCTTCCTGTAATTTCCTTGCCGGAATGGTCTTGCAATGCATATGTAGGAGGGTTTGTTGGATAACGTTTGTAAATTCTAAACGTTTCTTCAGTCCACCCAGGAAGATAGCCTTTCTTAAAAACTTTCCGCGCTTTTGAAATCCTTACCACATCGTTAACTGCAAAGCGAAACTTGACTGGAGAGTCTACATTGTACAAGGATTTATATAAGCGAGGCTCATCAGCTTGTGTGACTTTGGCTGGCGCCATTCCATGACTTCGATGAACTGAATGGTTGTAAGAATCAACTATCAACGGTAAAATGTCTAAATATTTATAAGAATTTCGATATGTGAAAACACGATTTATTTTGTAGTGTTCTGTGAGCTCTTTCCAAAATAGCACATTTTGCTTCACTTTTCGTTGAATAGTGATGGATATTATGTTTCTTGAACAGTGCACGAACTGTTTTATTGTGATACTCTTTCCCAAAATCTGTTTGAAGATTTCTTGGCTTTGCCTCTTTGAACACTTTGTTGAACACCTTAGCAATCGTATGGGCTTTCTTGTCTTTAATGGGAATTGCTCTTAAATATCTTGACATAACATCTATAATTGTTAGGAGGTATCGATAACCATTGTTAAAGCGTGATAGTTTTTGTAGATCTACCAAATCACTTTGCCACAACTCATTCACTCCGTATGCAATTGTTTTCCGTCTTTGGAATTTATAGCGAACAGGAAAATGAAGTATATAAGTATCTTCTCCAGAGAGAAATTTTCTAACGCGACTCTTCTTTACACCGCTAGCTTCTGACAGTCTCTTGACACCTCCAAACGAACCAGGTTCCTTTGGATCATAGTATAGTTTTTTTAATCTTTCCACCTCTCCCAGTTTATAAGAGTAGGAGAAGTTTTGTTGTCTCTCTCCCGTATTCCTATTTCCGACCAATTTGTCCATTTTTGAGCTTCAGGTGAAGTATCAGTATTCGAGAGTTTCAATAATCTTTCCGCTGTTGTCAATCTCTTTGAATTAGAATTCTCAGCGATATTTGGTGTTTCTGGCGAGAAGCCTGGTTCTTTATATTGTGGGTTTACTTGTGAGAGAAGTAGATGATCTCGAACATATTTATTGTGAATCCAGTCTAATGATATGTTCGCGTCTAAAATTCCCTGAAGAAGAGTATTGAATCCTCGAGGCGGTTGTCTAGGAACTTTTTCATTCCTCATTAAATAACTGAACAAATCAATTCCATTACTTCTGTATTCTGGTTTCCCCTTTTTTTCCAATTCGTTTCTATCGTTAAAAGTGTAACTCACTTCTCTCAGTTTTTCTAAAATCGGTAAGATATACTTCTTTCTCGATTTCGGAACTGCATATGCTATGTATTTTGCAATCATATTCATTCTGGGAGGAACAGGTACAGATATTTCTTTCTTCTGGGTTTCTAGTTCTTGTAATAATTCCTTCGGAATCTCAAACGGTTTTGGAGGAGGAGGAGGTTGCATTAAACGCTGATATTTCGGTATCCAGTGTGCTAATAGCTTAGCTTTCACATCATCGGGTGTTTCTTCTTCGTGCAATAGCTTTGAAATTTGATCTTCAACTCTTATTTCAAGCTTATTCAGCTGATAGTATTCTGAAACAAGCTCTTTTGGAACTAATGCCATTTTTCAAGCCATTCTTAAATTCGTTTTCCTATAGCTTTTCCTATTACACCTCCGATAAGACTCAAAACACCTGGAAGGATGAGAGGTAAAAATCCTCCTCTTTGGTTAACAGTTAATATCTTGCGTTTTCGAGCGATAGAAATGTTTTTGTCGGCTAGCTGTCGAATGATTCGTTTATAACGACACAAATTTCGAACATTCAATCGGTTCGAGATATTCCCGTTTAATATGTTTTGACATATTTCACACATTGTTTTTATCTGTTCGTTGGTGGCAGCCTTCAATATAGCATTTCGCTGTTTAGGACTCGCGGCGGATAAAATATGCAACAAATGTACATGTCATTTAATTCTATTCATTTTTCTTCTGGCACATATACCCAATTTATACCGTTATGATCTGGAAAAATGGATTGTCGTAATCTTAATTCTTCATCCGTTGTTGGAAAGCAATCAACTAGTAAGAGGTGATATTTTTCCGATGTTGCCTTTTTATAGGCTTCCATAAAAAATTTGGAACGATTAGGAAACACTTGTCTTCCAAAACAAGCGATTTGCGACTGATCTCTGTTGTTTCGGAAAAGTATTATATAGTGAGCATTCAAACTAATATCCCTAGCAATTCTAATGCGGGGAAAAAGGTTTTGTGTTATTAAAATTATGCTGAAATTTTTATGATGAGATCCAACAGTAAACATTTGCGATATCTCAGGTGTTAAATTGTTCATAAGATCATCAAGAATCAAAAGATCAAAATGTTCATCTTCTGTTGGCAAACCTGCTATGAATTTAATATTTCTTTCTTCGTGAAAACAGGGTTGAAAGATTTTATAACACCATACAACTTTTTTTTATCGGTGCTTCGTATATTTGCTCAGAAACAATTTTCCGCACTAAATGAGTTTTTCCTCTTTGACTGGGACCATTAATGATCATCGACGATGGAAATTTAAGTCGAAGCAACATGATCGGTAACCGGTCAACACATTTCGCAAACTTTTCTAAATTCTTTTTCTGTTAATTGAACTCCCACAATCTCAGGAATTGTATTTAATGTTTGGTTGGAGAAAAAATATCGCAAATCGAATATCTGTTCTTTATCTTTGAAGCAGATATGAAGAAAATTTTTTCTTCCTATATGCTTAGAAACGAAGCACGATGTGTTTGTGATATTCACTTTTTGAGATAGATTCGATGGTGTTTGCGCTTGCAAATAAATCAGAAAAATTATGTATTCTACAATTATAACACTTAGTAATATCACTGCATTAGATAAAATTTGTTTCGACATCTTTGTCTTTCGAAGCCGGCATTGAGAAACGAAATAATTTTGCTCCAAAAGTTTCATACACTTTTTCCACTTTATTCCGAAAACCAAAAATACGCTATTTATATACTTTCTCGCAATTAAGTAAAAAATAAAAAATGAATAACAAAAAATTTTTAAAAAATAATTAAGGAAAATGTTCTGAAAAGAACAAAACCTATTCTTTAAAAATATAGGATGTAAATAAATTATATATTCCTACATATTATTTTTTTTATCTACATGGGTAACAATTATATATTTTTTTTGGAGAGTCTCTGGGGTTCGAACCTGTGATCTCTGTGCTTACTTAAAAAGAATCGATAGTTTAGAATCTTGCTTGTATTATGATTCTAAGCCATCGACTCTTGTTCAGAAAACGTATATAAAAGTTTTTATCTTTCAATAAAACTTTTTTTAAGTTTACCACGCATTAAATTCATCTTCGTTGCATTTAATTTCTAGGTTAAGATTATCCCACTCGCACTTGTTTTTGAGAATTGTGTCAGTTTTGAATAATCATCAGAATTTTGGGCGTCGTAGCTATAATACAACATTTTTTCATCTTTAATGGAAGAGATGTGAAACCTAATAAGGCGTGTAGAAAGAACTCCTACTTTCGACCAACGTATTATCTTCCCACATAATCTTAACTAATATGGATTCCAACTTCGCAAAAGTTTACAACTCGAAGTAGGCGTCAGACTCCGCCAGCGCATTTTTTCCTCTCTAATGGAAGATACACGAGATTTAGTAATGTGGGTAGAAAAACTCCCACTTTCGCGCATTTAAGTAAAAAGTGTTTCATTTCCATCAGACAGTGTTATGGATAAGAAAACTCAAGATTCGTTCAGCAGAATTAATCGACTGCGACATCCGACAACTATTCCAAGACAATCTAACACAACGTCGAGGGCTGAGTTGTTCGCTCGTCTAGTCAGATGTACCAGGCAGAATACGAATCCAAATATGCCTCCACAACGGCGTGGAGGCTAGGTAAGTGAAATTTTTCCGATAAATATTTTAATTATTATTTAAAAAAACAATCGCGCTAATGCTATATGTGTGAGTTGAATATTACAGGGAGGTTAGGTATGTGAATTTGTCCTGGGCCAGAATCCTTCAAGTGCAAATTTGGGCCAGAATCCTTCACATATATACTACTTTCATATCGTCGGGGAAAAACGTGAATTTCTCTGTTTTTCCTAGTGACACAAGCCTTCTCGTTCTGACGCTTGCGAGTGCAAGACGTGTTTTTTACTCTGTGCCCGTTCCTACGATCCCCCTTAGTGAAACCGGCTTGATACCTTCTCTACCGTCGCCCTTCCCTGCCAATTGCTGTGGACGGCGGAGCCACTGAACGACCTCCGACGGGTCTCCGATCTCCCTCACCGGTCCTTGCCGGTAGTGATATGGATACATCGATCGCTACTAGTGACAATGGAATAGTCCAAGAAGTGATTTCTCATGTGATTTCCATTCCTAGCACCTCAATTGGTCTTATTTCAAACATCACAAACTCATCTGATTTTCCTCCGATTAGTGTCTGTGTTGCTAGTGCTAACCATACTAGACCACGTGTACGCTATGCCCGCTCAGGGACAACAAGTGATACCAACTCGTGTTGTGTCGAATTCTACAACAAGTGATAACGATTTGTTCTCCGAGAGTGCAATTAAAAGTATTGTGCCAAATTTGGAAAATCCTCCAATTAGACCCTGTAGTGCCAATAACCAAAGTCGCCAGATGCGATACTTTGAGCGAACTTGTGAAAAATAGTGAACTGTTAGAAATCCCAGCAACAACGCAAAAGCGTTTAATGGAAAACCTGGAAACCCAGGAAAAAAAATTTCCAAAATCACACTGTCTGGGTTTACCTTAATGGACTTTACTCAAAAGCCTTCTATACGAGCCAGCAACTAAGAGGTAAGTGCTCTCAATTTGGTTATTGCTTAATTTCAAATTGTACTTTGCATGACAGTAATTCAAACTATAACTCTTGCTTAACCACTGATATAGACTCTGACAATCCTAGTCTGAGTAGTATTAAAATTGAAAGTGAAAATAGTAAATCTAAAAATGCTGAAACGGCCAAAAACTGTTTGAAAGACTCAAAAAATAAAGCAAAGTGGCCCGTTCCAAATGCTGTAAATAAACAAAAAAATAGAACACCCAAAATGTAAAAATTGTGGTAATAACCACACAGCTTCTTATGTAGGATGTACTATCAACCCAATGAACAAAAATAAATAAAATAAAAAGCCCACAATTACTTCAACAGCAAATCTTAGAAAACCAAGCGTTTCTTCGCCCAAGCGGTGGCTAGTAACATCCCCCATCAGCATCAGGCTACCCTCCCATCCCCCAATCCAATACAGGAATTAGGTAATTTAGAAAATTTGCAAACCATTCTTCAACTTATTAGGAAAATTAATTTAATTTTTAAAGAGTACCCAACTCTATTTCAGATTGTCCCTTTCCTAGAATAAACCACCCACCCTACTGATAAACTTAATCTTCTACTTAAAGCCCTAAGCGCTAGCAGCCCATCTGAATGTCAGTAAACAAATTCAAGAACCTCAATTTCATGATAGGGAATGCAAATGACATCCTTTCAAAATTAGCAGAGTTTAAGAACTTTGTTCCAAAAAATAGTCCGGATGTCATCTTCCTCCAAGAGACCCATTTAACTAAAACAAGCTAATTAAGCATTCCAAATTATTCGACTTACAGGAATTGCAGGGCAACAGCTCAGGGCGGGACTGCCATCCTGGTCAAAACAAAATTTAACCACTCCTACCTCCCGTACCCCAAATTATATTTTACTGAAGCCACAATCATAAACCTTCATTATTCTGACAGTGGTGATATCACCCAGATTTCATTGTACATCCCCCCACAACCAAATTCCATCTTGTAATGGACCTAGAAAATCTTCTTTCCATAAATCATAAAATTATAATAGGTTGAGACCTTAACGCCAAACACACAAACTGGTTACAACAACACCTCTGGCAGTTACAACAACACCTCTGGAAGGTTGGTCAACTCCTTGATACAGAATACAGACCTTAATATTTTCAGACCGGATAAACCAACCCACTATGGCCCTACTTTTGGTAATTTTATCGATTTAATGCTCTCCAGGGGGTCCAGCCTCCAACAAAAATTGTTACTATTGAAGCGTTCCCCTCTGATCACTATCCCGCCATAATATACTTCAACCATTCCCAGGCATAAAACCCTGAAAATCTCAAAACACACCACAACTGGAATAAATTTAGACACTAAATTAATAACTCTATTCCAAATTGTTCCTTTAAAATTTCTACCAACACTAATCAACTTGAATTTAAAGTTAATGACCTCACTGAAATTATTAAAAATGCATTAATAAACAGCAAATTTAGTAAAGCCTGTGATATTCCCGAAACCCTCCCAACCCCTATTTTAAGTCTGATCAAAGAAAGAAAGAAATTAAGAAAACAGTTGAACCACTATAGATCCTCATTAATTAAAAACTGAATTAACTCCCTTAAAAGAATAATGAAAGATAAAATTACTGAACATCACCAAAATTCTTGGAACAATTTCATTACTAACCTAAAGCTGGAAGATGGGTCCTTCTGGAGAGCTATGAACAACAAAAAAAGAAGTTTGAACCGATTCCCCCACTTTTGGACAACAACAAATTAGTCACGTCAAACAAGGAAAAAGCTGTGTGCCTCGGTAAATCTCTCGAGAAGCAATTTGAACCCAACAACTTACCTAACCCAGCTCAAGAGCACAGGGTTAATCATGAAACTACTAAATACTTCCAATTATGTACTCCCTGCCATCAGGCTCTTGAGGTCTCAGCATCTGAAATAGAAGAAATTGTTGCAAAATTAAAAAAATTAGAAAAGCCCGCGACATGACCAGGTGACAAATAAAATCATGAAACAAATCCCAACTAAGGCAATTTGCTATCTTACCTCCATCATTAATGACGTCTTATTACTTCGTCACTTCCCAAATATATGGAAGAAAGCAGTGATCATACCAATCTACAAACGGGGAAAGTGTAATAAAAACCCCGAAAGCTATAGGCCCATTTCTTTATTACTCATCATGGCAAAAATTGCGGAAAAAATCATCCTTAGAAAATTAAATGAATTTGAAAATCAAAACAAAATTATTATTCCGGACCAATTCGGTTTAAGAAAAAATTTATCCACTACCCACCAACTATTGAGAGCTGTAGAAAAAATTTCCCAAGGTCTAGCCGAGAAAAAATGTACTGGAGGAATATTTCTTGACATAGAAAAAGCTTTCTAAAGAGTGTGGCATAGTGGATTAATTTATAAACTAATAGTCAACAATTTCCCCATCCATCTTATTAAACTTATTCAAAATTACTTAACCAATAGGACTTTTACAGTAAGGCTAGCAAATATTTATTCTGAACACAGACCCTTTCACGCAGGCGTCCCTCAAATATCACTGCTGGGTCCTTTACTATTCAACAATTCATTAATGATATCCCCAAACATCCAAAAAATATGCTTTGAATGTTTGCAAATGATATTGCTATTCTATCCACCAGTTCCCAACTGAGTAATATTCATCAAAATTTATCTGAACATCTTGTGGCCATAGAGGAGTGGTTGAAGGTATGGAAAATCAAAATTAATGTCACAAAAACGCAATCGGTTTTCTTCACGAGGAAGTTGACTAACCCCCTCAAAATCATGTTAGGTGGAGTGGATTTACCATGGAAAAATAAGGTGGACTACCTCGGCCTAACAACATACCGAAGACTAACTTGAAAACAACATATCCAAAATACAAAGACTAAATTTATCACGACCAAAACTCTCCTATACCCACTAATTTCTCTAAATTCTATATTCTCCCTGTTTAACAAAATTATTATTTATAAAGCATACCTCCACCCAATAATCACTTATGCCGTACCAGTCTGGGGTGGAGCTGCCATTACAAATTTTAAAATCCTTGAGGCGAAACAAAATAAAATTTTACGAATGATCTCTCGGGCGGAATGTTACTTTAAGAATTCCCTAATTAGGGAAAACCTAGGTATATTGTCGCTCGAAAGATACAGTAAATATCTCTCCTTTTGATTTTACGATAATCTACCCAAAATTAACAATTCGGAAATCAGCAAAATTGAAAATTATAGCCCATACGAAATTTAAAATTTTCATAGGCCTAGGTCAATTCTGAGGATAAAACCTCTCACTAACAACCCCACTCACCACTCGCGATGTAAATACAAAAAAAAGATCTTGACTTTAATCACTTAATTAACTGTAAATAATTTCCCTTTCATAAATACCTGTATTATTTATATTAAATGATTTGTACACGTTGTCCTTTAAATTACTTGTTTTATTTTGTAATATATTACTCAAGATATCCTAGTCTTTTTAACAATTATATGTTTTGATATTTTCCTCGTAAATATATATTTTTTTTAGTCAAGATCTTTTTATTTTCACAACTTATTCATGTAGTACTTTTATTATTGTAAATATATAATTATTCAAGATTCTTTACTTATCTTTCATATATTTGTATTCATTTTTAATGTCGTTTCCTTCACTGTCATTTTGAACATGATATCTCAAAATTTCTTCATGCAAATAAAGCATATCCCCTTATCTTACTCGCCATGCAGAGTACTGGTTCATTGGGAGCACTTTCCTTTATTTCTTATGCAAATCTCATCTTAGGCAATAACAATTTAACTATCATTGTCTTAGATTATTCTTTTAGGAATAGAAGGTAAATGGCCGAAATACTAGAAACTTATCCAGCCCTAGATCCATCTCTCTCCTCGTGCGCTATTATTCTTAATAGATTGGTGTTGCCAATGTTTGGGCAGAAAGTTTTACTAGCTGCTGCTGCCAAGTTCTGAGCAGAAGTATTTTACATTACTCCCCCTCCCAAGTGCCTAAAGAACGAGGAGTTAGAGATATCATGGGTTGAAACAAACTCTTCTGCCGGATCACGTAGTTGGCACAAGGGGTTCTTCGTTTACAGCAGAGTCTTGAATCACAGGAACAGGCGTCGCTTTTGGAGAGTTCGGGGAAGCTTGGGTAGCAATGGAAACAGGAATTAAAGATTCAGGAGTATTAGACATTAAAAATGCTGGTTTTAGACGGACGACATTGATGACGCATTCTTTTCCTTTAATGAGGAGAGTGTAAGTTTTATTAAGTCGTTTAAGCACTGATAAGGACCATCATATGGACGAGTCAACGGAGGTTTCACTGCATCCTGCCTTACAAACACATGAGTGCATGAATCCAAAGCAGGGTGCACGAAATACTTGGGATTGATATGAGCTTAAGTGGGCACTGGTGCAACATTTCTCATTGACTCGCACAGCTTTTGTAAGAAGGAAGCTGGATCCAGAGAAGTAGAGACACTTGTTGTCTGAAAGAAATTTGCAGGCATCCGAGTTCTTGTACCGTAAAACATCTCGGCACAGGTACCACCAAGGTCTTCCTTGTAGGCTGATCGAAGACCTAGCAACGTAATGGGCAGGCTTGATGTCCACTTTACGTAATTGTGGTACATTAAGGATTGTTTTAATGATCAGTGAAACCTCGCGATGGTTTCTGCGGAAATGTCACGTATATCGTAATTACTTCCGGCCAGAGAATCTTTCCAACATTGTTAAAAGATAAAAATATCCTTCCGATGGGGGTAAAGGTCCGACAATATCCAGGTGCACATGTTGAAAGCGTTGTAAGGGGACAACAAAGGGCTATGGTTGTGTCTGGAAACTTTTGAATTCTGGCAATCAATGCATGCACGAGTCCATGCAACACAGTCTTTTGAAATTGAAGGCCAGACGAAACGAGAGAGAATCAGTCTTTTAATTGCTCGTACTCCTAGGTGGGAAAGCCCATGGAGGGAGTCAAATAGAGTTTTTCGGAGTGGATAGGGAATAAAAGGAAGAATTCTATCATTCGTTACATCACGAAATAATTTAAGTCCTGGGGACAGTTCCATCTTCTGTAGCTTTAAGGAACTACCTGAAGTTGACAGTAATTGAGTGAGTTCTGCATCATTTTCCTGGAGTTCAGCTAAACTTGCTAAATAGGAGGCTTTATTACTATTAATGGCGAAAATTAACGTCGACGAGGCGTCGGCAACTGGGTTGTTTGATCGAAAAACGTGTTGAATATCAGTGATAAATTGAGCGAAAAAATTCATATGTTGAATTTGTCAAGGAGATGCAGAATTTGAATTTTTTTTAAACAAAAATATAAGTGGACGATGATTAGTAAATATAGAAAATGTTTGTCCCTCAAGGTCGTGCTGAAAATGTTTAACAGCTGAATAGATTGCCAATAATTCTCTATCATATGTGCTGTACTTGGTTTCAGCTGGCGTCAGTTTCCTGGAGTAAAAAGCTAAAGGTTGTAAGCCATTGGTACTTTGAGAGTGCAATACTACTCCTGTGGCGATATCGGAAGCATCTACCATTAATGATAGCTGCTGATCAGTTCAACGGAAACTAAGCGTGACTGAATTTATTAAATCGCTTTTGCATTTTTCAAACGCTGCAGTTGTTTCCTCTGTCCAAAGAACAGGTCGTTTGTCCTTCTTTTTAGAGTTTTTTAGAAGTGAATGAAGTGGGGCTTGAGTAGCTGCGGCCTTAGGCAAGAAACGGCGATAATAATTTAGCATAGCTAAAAATCTTTTAAGTTCAGACAGTGTTTCAGGCTTAGGGAAGTTAGAAATTACCGCTGACTTTTCGGAAAGAGGGCTTGCGCCAGTGGGTGTTATTAATCAATCAAGAAATGAGATTGATGTTTTTCCAAAAACACATTTAGAGGGGTTCAATTTTAGTTCGTTTTCGCGGAATTCATAAAAATCAATGCGAAGGTGTTTAACATGTTCGTCTTCGGTTGCCGATGCCCTAAGGAGATCATCAAAGTAGGAGACGTAAAAATCCAATCCGTAAAGCACTTGATGTATGAATTTTTGGAAAGTTTGATCGGCGTTATGAAGTCCAAATGGCATTTTAAGGTATTCGAACAGACCGATTGGGGTGGTTACAGCAGAGTTTTCGGTACGTCCTCAGGATTGACGGGAATCAGGTGATACGCTCTTGCCAGGTCGAGGGTAGGAAAATTCTTTTTGCCGAAAAAAACCTATGTACAATCCTGAATATAGGGTACAGGATACTTGTCAGGAGTTGTCACAGCGTTCAAGTGACGATAGTGGCCACAAGGGCGCCAATAACAAGGCGCCAATCACAAGGGCACCAAGGGAGGGGACTGGCCCAAGGGCTTTTGGACGGTCGAATAATTCCTTGAGACATTAGGTATTCGAACTCTAAACGCGCTGCTTTGAGTAATTCTGGGGCCAAACGGCAAGGCCTGGAAAATACAGGGGGTCCCTTACTTTCAATGTGATGGAAAATTTCATACGTTTTAAGGTCATTTGTTACTAAAGAAGGGTTTGTAAGCTCAGGATACTCAGTGAGTAATTTTTCAAATTTGGAATCGCCGATAAGTACGGATATGTTGGAATCTAGAGAAAAATTGTTGAAAGATATGCCGTTTGACGAGAGAGATGTCCGAGAATCAATCAGACGGTTATTTTTGAAATCGACAAGTAACTCAAAATGTTTAAGAAAATCAATACCTATTATTGGTTGCAATGCTTACTTATTAATGCTTACGTCAGCAATGGCGTAACGATTTAAATCTCCACCGAAAATTTTCATGGTTATTGCCACGAAAATTTTCGGTGGAGATTTAAATCAATAATGAGGCGTTTGTTGCGAAAAGTAGAAATTTTAGTGCCATTTGCTGCATATGAGGTTAAATTTTCAGAGGGTGTGGTTTTTGGAGCATATTTTTTAGGCAAAACAGATACGTCGGCTCCTGTGTCAATTACAAAATTTAATTTTAAAGACGGGTTGGCCAGAAGAATACAATTCACTTGGGGGTCGCTAGATTGGTCAGCGAGGGATTGCCCGTTTAGTTTCCCGAAAAGAACATGGAGCTTGGCATTTTCGTGCTTGATCACCGAAATTGACATGGTAAAAACAAAATTCATTCGAACGTTCCTTGTAGTGACTGAAATTAGTGCGAGAGAGGGAACTATCGTGAGATCTGCTGCGTTAAAAGGATCGGTAGAAATTATGCCTAGGGCTACGGGAACTGCGTTCCGGGGTGATGCTTAATTCGCTAACTTGTTGAGTTAACTGCGCTACCTGGAATTCTAAGCGAGCCGTGACAGAATCATGAGAGTTAGGGGTGATAGAATTTACATACGAAGGAATAGCTAGATTGCTTATTTTGTCAGCAACTGCGGCTATTTTATTCAAATCATCCTCGCTGAAAGCGGTTAAAATAGTCTGTGTGTTATATGTCATCCTCGTGAGCCATAACGAGCGTAAAAGCGCTTCACCTACGGTTTCCCCAGCTAACTAACGCATGCGATTTAGTAATTGGGAGGGTCTTTGGTCACCGAGTTCTACTCCCTGCAATAAGGTTCGAATTCTAGATCCTTCACTTTCGGAATGAACTGAAATTAGACGTTTTTTTAAGGCATCGTATTTTTCGGTAGTAAGTGGTTTCTCTAAAATGTCGTGTACCGAATTTAGTATATCGGGATCTAAGCAGGAGACATTATGATTGAATTTTGTTAGATCGGACGTTATATTAGCCAGGAAAAATTGCGATTCCAACCTAATAAACCACAGGGAAGGGTTAGTTTTCCAGAAGGTGGTATTTTTACCGAAACGTGTGCAAACTGCGAAGGTGTGTCTTATGAGGGAGGAATTTTGAGTGACGGAAAAATCATGAGATGAAGGCAAGGTCAAAATTTAGCAGACAAATAATTACAAAGTATACAAATCAATAATAGGGAAATGTGTATAGTTTCGAATACCAATATATATAAAGGAGAAATACAATAAACACAAAAAAGATTAGTTATGAAATATAAAAGAAGTAATGAATATTCATATAATACAATATAGTAAAACTCATAACGATGCGAAAGGATTGATAAAATTGTGGAGTAGTAAATGGAATGTAGCTTATGGGGGAAAATATGTACAAATAATAATTTAACTGAAAAAAATTTGCGTTAAAATATATACAATATTTTTCCATGAAACTGACCCCAGTGAATAACCAAAAAGCAGATAAAGCTACGTTTAAGAAATTTATAGAAAGATCCTACCTGCATCCTAGAAGTTATGAATGATTACCACTCGCGCGCGCTCGGCACTGACATTTACTTATGAGATCTCATGGAACTGTAGATGTTAATACAAAGGAATTCACGCGCGTCGAAGTTATAAAAATCCCTCGTGGCGCTGGAGTAACTTCCAAATCCAAGTATGAGTGTTCACCAGATATAGTGTGCAAGTTAACTGTTTTTAAATAATAGCAACGCACACCATATATTGAAACTTAACTGAATTTTATTGTTTATTAAGGAAATGCCAAAACGTCGCAAATACAAAATCTCTGAGAGAGAAGCGGTTTTTGAACTCGTTCGTTCACATCGTCGGGGAAAACGTGAATTGCTCTGTTGTTCTTAATACTAATACTTAAAACTTTCTAACACTTACAAATTTTAAAATATTTGTTTTAAATTCTGTTACAAAAAATATAATAGGATCTTAATCTGAAGTAGATCAGGAGTTACTCTGGAATACTCATCATTAACACTAGAATTTAATTTTGAATATTTGAAAACACAGTTACAGCTGCCTCTTTTTAATGATCATATTCGATCACAACAAATTCTGTAGTTCTTTTATTCTGATCATTGCTTAGAAAGATGGAGTGTAATAATTGAAATTTTACAGACCTAGGCACACGCACCTGAAAAAGGTGATCATGCTCATGTTTCAACCTTTTAAAGGAAAATGATTACAGGCTTGTTTTTTAAGTAAAGGTGCTACGTCAGATAATATTTTTTTAGCTTGTTTTTTCTTTATTCACATTATTAACAGTACATTTAATAGATCCATGTTTTAATATTTTGTATGCTTTCTGCATATTAAAAAAATATTGCATTTCACTCGAAATTTTATTTCATTTGTAGGCACAAATATATATCAAATTGTCATTGAAGGCATAGTTTTATTAGAAAAATCAGGATTTTTTATTGATGTTGTTGTCAGTGATGGATCATCATGGAACAGAAAAATGTGAGGAAAATTTGGGATAGACCTAGAAAATGTAAGTTGTGAACACATTTATGTTCCAAGTTGAAGATAATGGTTTGTTTCAGATTTTCCAAATCTAATAAAAACTTTTAGGAATTCCATCGTGAAAAACAAGATAACTCAAGATTATTAATACTTTTGTGTTAATGTTTAATACTTTTTACAATTATGTTTATTCAAACTGACATAAAATAAAACTATTAATTTTTGCTTTAAATATTATTTTAATATTAAATAAAAAATATTTCAGACTTCTGATGGCATAGTTGATTTAAAGTTTTGGGATACTGTTGTTTAGTCAGATTTATTGGACTTTATTAGGATCAAACAATTTCAGTTTAAAAGTGTGTCCAAAATTAACAGACGATCATGTACGACCAAAGTTTCTTTATCAGAAAATGAATGTTGGAATGTCTTTTCAAGTATTGTTTTCCTTAATTTCACAGTAAATATGATAGTTTTATTTTATTTTTATACACATTTTCATTTTTGTAGTTTTTTAGTGCTTCTGATGCTGCTGCAATGATTGTTTATAAAACAAATAATAATAATCTGCAAAAATGTGATGGTTGCTTTTAGTTTGTTAATCGTGAAAATCAATTGATTGATATCATGAATTCAAGGACACCTGTAACAGCTTTGAAAATAGATTCATCTTGTTATAATGTAATTATAAAAATTTATAATATTACGTTCTTCTTAAGTTACTTTGTTCTCCAAGAAATTTGTGCTTAATTATTTCATAATCACATGTCATTATAAACTTAAAATACCAATTTTTAATATATATCTTTAATTTGATCATTTATTCTTTTTTATTGCAAAAACTTTATTTCTTTGACTCCCAATATTTGAATGTTTCATGCCTGTATAATATTTTATAGGAAATCATGTCTTTCATTAATTATCTTGATGAATGGAAGAAGTTATCTTAAGAAGAAAATTTTATTACAAGCTCTACCTACTATGGTTTAAAAATAACTTTAATGGCTACTTTAGAAATTTCTAAATTTTTAATTGACAAGTGTGGCTTTAGTTATTTAATGACGGCTAGATTAAATCAGGATTCTTTGGAGGTTTGGTATTTGATACTTACTCACTGATTTTGAAACTAGAAGTGTTTTTTAGTTTATTGATTTATTGATTTTATTTTCAGAAATTTTTTGGAATTATCATGCAGGCCTGTGGTTGTAATGATCACCTTAATTCATCTATTTTTCTGCAAGTATTCTGTCTTATTGGAACATATTCCTTTAATAAAGCCTCCTGAAAATTCAAATGTAAACGGATCAGAATTCATAAAGAATTTATTAGAATTTAATTTTAATAATACTGAAAATACTAAAAAACTAGAATGAAAAGAAAAGATAGATGCTATTATAGAAAATAGTTCACATTTATTCCAGACATCAGCTACACTGCAAAATGATCACGACTATAACTTATTTGATTCAAATAATATAGTTTTAAGTTATTTTTCTGGTTATATTGCAAGAAAGATTGGAAAATTTACAACTTGGGAATTTTGCAGAAATGTTTCAATTCAAATGGGGGATTCACAATGCTCTACGTTATTAACTAAAGCCAAAATGGTGGTCTTCTAACACCATCCACAAATCTTGTTTTATTAATAAATATGTTAGAAAGCGCTGCAATGTAAGTTTTGAGTAAAGAAAAATTAAACATCTTTACTCAAAATGACTTATTTGAGTGCACAGAAAGTAAGAAATTACCACTAGTGGGCTGCTCAAAGCATCGACATTCGATAAGTGCTTCAATCATTAACTTTTTTTAATAACCAGGATGCATTTTATATTTGACAGATCAAATAAAATTGATGCAGCCAAAGTAAATAAAACTAAGAAGTATAGAAAATGATCATAATTGTTTTTTTTATTTTTTTATTTTTTGCATAGGTAAGTTGCTGGAAGCTCAGTGGTAGAGCATAATTTCCAGTTTTTTTTTTATTTTTAATAAGATTTAATGCTTTATCTTTTCTTAAATGTCTTGGGGTGAACTCACCCTCGGAACAATGAGGACTAAAAGTAATTTTAGGTAACATAGGCTGCCTAGAATACAGTGTCAACAATTTTTTTTTTGCTATTGTCAATACTTTTAAAGCTTTACCCTTATGACACCTTAATCCAGGTTTTTTGTACTATGTTATATTATAAATTATGTGTGCATGCAAATGTTGAATTGTATTTCCATGTATGTGTGTAGGTTTTTTTTAAAGGTATTTGCCTGGATAACATTTAGTAGTCCTTGTAAAATTATATTTATCATATTTGTATTTGGAAATAATTCGATATGTGTACTTATAAATTATATAATTATTTTTCATGTATTCATAATAATTATTAAATTTTTACAACTTTACAAGGATGTAAGTAATACCTTTTCATTAGAGATATTGAATAGTATATATTTTTATGTGCATGTTTTATTTTATAATTTGATAATTATTGTACTTTGAAGTATTTATATATTTATGTGCTTATAAATGCCAAAAATTTAAAACCATTTAAAAAATATGCATGATTTATTTAAGGAAATGTTTATTATAGTTTTTATTTCTGTTATATTTATATTCATGTTTAATATGATCTTGAGTAACAAATGATACATATTTTTGTATTTGCATTGAATTTGATCTTGCAAATTTTACTTTATATTAAATTTAATTAAATTTTTAAATTATTCCTTTTTTTATGTGTGGCTATGTATTTTTTTGTTAATTTAATCAAGTAATTATTATTTTCCTTTTGCAGAATCCAACTCAACTCATTGTTAAGCAGAAATTGATACACAATGCAATAGTGAATGAAATCTTCATGACAAGTATTCTTGACTTGACATTGTTAAATGGATTAAACCCTATATTCCATTTAACTAAACGCCCTATTTTTCATGAGTTATTATAATTTTTAAAAAGTGACTCAGTGAAGTAAGATATATGGTTTGTAATTCATATAAAATGAAGCAAAAATTTAGTTTGTGTTTTATGTTATTGCTTTCTTTTTAAAGAAACTAAATTTAGATTTTATTATATCATTCAGGAAAAATAATGAAAAATTGGGAAGCTTATTGTAGTTGATGTATTGTCATTAGACTTTTTTCAAAAAATTGCTTCTAGAATCTAGATTTAAATAGTTCTTAAATGCAATTTTAAGAAATGCTGTATTTAGATAATTATTTAATGACATAACACAGTTATTGGTTATTAGAAATTACTTTGAAGAATATATTTACTTTTCAATGGCATAAAAAATTAATTACAATAAAATGCAAATACATAGTAAAATATTTTTTTAGCTTGAACTAAGAATAAAAGAATTTAAAATTAAAATAACAAAAAAATATAATATTAAAATTATTTTCAATAAAAATCATTAGAATAATTGAATTGATATGTAAAACATAAATATATAAATGATTCAAATAAGATTAATTTTAATATTGTCACAACATTTGTATGAAAAATATATTAAATGATATTTATAAGATTTGATTTCTAATTAAAAGATACTGAATTTTAAATTAACTATTCAAAAATAATTTGAAATTTAAATTCTAAAATTACAATTAATGGTAAAATGCATTAAAATAGTGTATCCATCAAAATGTCTTTCAGCTGTATAAACTATCCATTATGTGGTTAAATCTAAAGAAATTTAAAATAAATCATCGAGGAAAAAAACATAAAAAAAAAAGAAATATAACAATTCAAATAATATTGGAAATGGATGCAATGAATTTTCGGAATTAAATTGTTCATTATTCATAAAAACGAAAGTAAAATTGGTTCTATTCTGCATAACATTTAATAATAAAATGTTAGATTTTGTATTTCCCTTATCATTTTTTACTATAATCAATGACAGATTAATAAAAAAAATACATTTGTAATGTAAATTCAAGTGTTTCACATTACTTGCAATATCATTTAATTAATTTTAAAAGATTTTTATTCCCATAGAGATCAATGCATTTTGCACTACCATAGGGGTAGAACGCATCGGTCACGCCACCTAGCGGCATTTCAAATTTCGTCTTGCCGTTATTTTCGGGAAGATATAAATCTTAAATATTGGTCTGTAGTCAGGCCAAGTATCTTAGTCTCTGACACTAGGTGGCAGCATGAATCAGTTGTAATTAATGACTTAAAGATATTATTATAAAATTTTAATATTTATGGAATTAAAAATAAATTAAAATGTATATAATTGTGTCATTAACTGTAAATGATATTTTAAAGAACATGATATACGTTATTACCGCTTGTATTATTTTTCTTGATTTTCTGTTTTGTATAG
The DNA here is from genome assembly GCA_026290005.1 of Latrodectus geometricus. NCBI lineage: Eukaryota > Metazoa > Arthropoda > Arachnida > Araneae > Theridiidae > Latrodectus > Latrodectus geometricus. The sequence goes on from JAPDSC010064003.1 coordinate 234,734, forward strand.
CAATATTTGTAACTGCTAGTTGTATAATTTTAACTGTAACCTGATATATAACTACTTTTTACCATTTGTTGTTGCAGAGTAGCATCGTAAATAAAGTGTGATTATTTTTTTCCTCACACAAGTCTTCTTAAATAAATTATTGTCGTCAGAGGACATGTTAATTAATAATTTTTGCTCAGTTCTTTCCTAACAGTGAATTAATTAATTATGATACATTCTGCAAATTCATCCAATATAGATATGAATTGCAATAATATATAATATTTTTCTGTTGTTGTTACATATGACACTTGGGAAAGACAAGTTCGCTCATCAGGCACTGAGAGAAGGAAGCCGAAAAGAGCAACTTCCGTTTATTTTAATAGAGAACCACCCTACAAGGATGGAAGTACGACATTGGCTCATAGGTGGCAGCACCATCTGGGTCTTTCAATTTGAAGACAGAGAAAACCCAAGGCCTGCTCCTAACACCCTCCAAAGGTATTAATTTGGAATGAGAACATAGAGGACATTGCGACCACAACATATTTTACATGCCCCAGTCACTATTAGTGAACCCGATGGATCTTTGGATAAACCAGGATTCGAACTCTTCATCTTCCAGAAACAAGAATGACGCCCTAACCAACCGGGCCTTCACAAATATTTTACTGGACTGCATAAATAAGATACCATTATGAAAGCTTCATTATTCTTAAAATTTTAATAAAAATCAACATATTAGGTTGGGGAAAAAGTAATCCATTATTTTTTCGGTAGACGTCTGTAGTAATCGATATCTCGTGAGATATATATCAAACAATTTCAGATTTATGGTCGTTGGAAAGCTGACATTTGACACTAAAATATCCTCTTGCGGTTTTTTGTTTGATTAATTCAGTTACGAGTACAAGGTTTTAAAAATGGAAGACAACAAACAGAAAATTCGATACATTTTCGTTTTTCTCTTGTAACGGCGAAAAAGATAGCCGGGTGGCTAAAATTGTGAAAGGTGTTTATCGTCCTATATAAGACTGTAACAACCAGTTACGTACAATTTTTGTTTCGTCGATTCCATTCGGGTATTTTTGATGTTAGCGATGCACCTCGCATGTGGATACAGCATCGTCGAAAATGTCTGTAAAATATCAAAAATGGTCGAAGTTGACCGCAAGTCAGCAGTAGTAACGCGCAAGACCTAAAAATCTACACGAAAACTGTTTTAAACCTTTTTACAAAGCAAATCCAAAAAAAGTTACATAAAGTTCACGTGAAAATAATGGATTTCTTTTTCCCCAAACTAATATGTATAGTAATTTTATAATGATATATAAAAAGTATTATATATTTCCAATTTTTATAAATTAATAAATTTTTATAACACATAAAACTAATTTATGTGTTATAATATGCCGCAAGTATAACTTACTTAGAAATTAATTTTAGAATGATGAATGAAATTACACATTGTCAATTAGTGTTTTTACAATAATGGTAGCTCAAAAATTTGGAAATCATACTTTTAAATATCACTAATCCATTTGATCTTCCACCAAAAATAGACTCATATAAAGACTTTTCGCGGATAGTAAGAATTATGAATATGTCAAATAGAAGGAAACCCAGAAAACATTTATTTTCGCTGACAAATATGAATGCCGGTGTTAAAGGGCATTACAGTTTTCCAGTTGTTCAGCAGTAGCTATATTCAACATTGAACCATCAACTTCGAAGTATTACCTTTCACCACAAAAACCAAGTTGATGTCTTGTGTACATAAATTGTAATTGTTCGAATGTATAAATTTATGAAATTTTTAAATTGCTTTGTAATTTTATTATTTTATTGGAGTGCACATAAATCACTTTGAACACATATCTTGTGCACAGTGCATTTTTTGCTTATCATTTTACAATTTACAATGTTTATTTTATGTTTTCCTATAGCACTTGATTAAATGTGAAAATCACTAAAAATTTCTACGTTAGATATAATAACAATAACAAAATATTCAGTGATTTTTCTTCTTTTGACTCTGTCTAATAATATTAAGTAATTACAATTTTTTTTGTATTAAAAAATTGAAAATATAGCAGCTCCCATTTACTTCTAACATATTTTTAAAGCTCTTTTTTTGTTCTTAGTTATACAATCGGCAAATTAAATAGAACAATAAAATAGTCGAAAAATTATTATATAAATAGTAAAAAGTCTGGTACATAAATTATACATGTTAATGTAGACAAATTTACTAATTACCTTTCACGATTTTCTTGTAATTTTATTCATAAAAAGTATTTTAATCCCTTAAGACAGCACAATTATCTTCGATGTGAAAGGTTCGATACTAGCCCCTGTTCTAAAAACAAACTATGAAATTTGTTACTTTAGATGGAAATTGATCGATATTTGTTCTTGGAAGTTTTTGCAAGTATTCCTCCTTTCCACTCGTGAATAAAGTCAAGACATAAAAAAAGTTCTTTCCAAAAGACAATCCTCTGTTAACGTTACGAAAATCTTATAATCTTAGTTACCACTACGTAAAGTTATCCACAATGATGTTCAATATTGAGTAAATGACTAATCAGAATTTATAGGGAAGAAAGTATATATTATACTGTTTAAATGAAAAGGAAAGAAATACTCCAGAAAATAAATATAAGATATTACTAAACATAATAAAAATGTCAGCTTTTCTGAAATAAAAAAAGGATATTTGTATGGCAAAAGAGACAATTCTTGCAAAAGAGTTGCTTTAAAAAGATCTAAGTTAACAATTTATTATTCATAGAATAGCGAAATAAGAAAACTTATGACCATAAAGCATACTTAATAATTAATTAAAATTACCCAAGTAGCAAAATAGCTTGGCCCAGTATTGGCAATCAAGAAAAGATATTACCAGTAATGGGCGTCAAGTTTTCCCCAATACACAACATACTAAGATAAGCCCAATATTGGACCTATCATAGGAACCAAGTTTTCCCCAATACAAATTTAAGCTTATATTAGTCTTATAATGAGAGTCAAGATTTCCCCAATTTACCATGCTAAGTCATTATTGGTCTTATAAAAGTAACTAAGTTACTGCCAATCTTGGGCATGCAAAGATTCTGCCAAAATATAGTATAGCAAGTTAAATCCAATTTGGCTACCTTTATGTCTAAGCTGTTTCATTGCTTTTTTTATTAAGAATTTTCTTACTCATTGAGATTAAATTTCCTTAATTCTAATACGTTTTGAAACTTTGAATCTTGAAGTTTAATCTTTTAATTTGTTGTTTATCAAAAAACCGTTTACATTTTTTTAATCAAAGATGATTTCAAAAACTCGCTGTGTTTGTAAGCTTGATATTTCTTATGATTGTATTAACATAGTTTGGTTACTATAAAAATTTGTTATCTATTTGAACTTAAAATTATAATCGAAATTAAAGTATTTCATATTTTTATGTTTAGCTATATTTTATTTTTCACGTCTATCTGTTTTGTACATTATTAACCACGGAACTACTCCAAAATCCGATGATATTTTTATATATAAAGTAACAATAATAATTTGATTGTACAAATATTTATCTACATTTATTTATTTACGTATAAATTTCCTTTAAATGCATTAACAGAATATTATTCGAAAAGAAGTATTGTTAGGATATGCCTTCATGGCACTTTAGAGATAAGATGCCCCTGGAATTTATATATAGAATCTTTTTTTTATTTTCTAAGATGCAATTATGTACATAGTAATTCTGAACTGCTTTATATATATATATAATCTTAATACTAATAGTTTCCATTCTTCTGTAAAATTATGTTTGAGGAGAATTCCCATTGGTATCCACAGATAGCAACTCTGTGGATAGCAATGGGTTTCTCGCTGTTTCACTCGCTCTTTCGAACTTTTTTTCACATGCAGCTAGATCCTTCACCTTTGGAAATACGCATAAATCATAAATCCCTGATTGTTCTCTGATTGTTGAGTGCTGTTATCTATTAAAATATAATTAAACTATAAATGGAAATTATATTTTGATTATAAAAGTATAAAATATTTCAAAAACATGATTTTCTAATACATTTATTTACATACATATTTATAAAAAAAATTTATTGCAGTATGCTTATTAACTAATATGAACATACTGCAATATTTTTATTTTTCGAAAGAATATCTTGTGAAAAGCGTTTTTATTTTTATTTAAAATTTGAGAAAGCACTTTCACACATTATTAAAAATATCAAAAAAATCATGTATCAAAACTATTTAACTCATATTTAGTAAATAGTTATTTTTATATAATATTTATTATATAATATTTTCCATTTCTTATAATATTCTACAGTGAATTTTTTTACCGTGTGTGTATTTAATAACGAAAAAAAAATTGATTAGACATTAAAATTTAGTTTTGTATTTGTCTTATAACGAATGCATTAAAATTGAAATTCGAATTTACAATTACTATTAATATTTTGAGTCACTGTTAATTATTAGTTATAAATTAGTAATTATATATTTAAACTGTAAAATAAGTACTGAGTAATTATAAATAATTAAGTTTAGAAAAGAAATTTAATTATATGTTGAACTAGTGCCTTTTGTAAATATAACTTCTGGATGTATGTTTCTTAGATTGCGATCAAATACATCAACTTTTTTTAAAGAAAATTTTTATGAGTAATTTTGTATACTCAGAAATATGATTTCAGTTACAAAATTATGTCTGAAAAAAGTAATATTTAAAAAAAAAAACACACTACTTATTATATCTAATAATGTTTCATTAAGCTTAATACGGCCTTGTTACTCAACAATTTTCTAAATTCGCAAAACATTTAAAATGATTTATCAAATGTGTCGTTTTTATATCTTTTTGCCAACTTAGAACTTGTAAGTATAGAATTGGTTATTTAAATTTATTTCTCTAACAGTATAATTAAATTGAAATAAAATGTATGTAGCTGCAAAATTTTTACAATTTATCAACTTAAAATAATACACAAATCCAGTACATAGACAATCTGATTCCATTATAATTGCTTATGAAAGAAAGCCTAAATAAGTTTTTATATTGATAATGGGAAAAAGAAATTTGTTAATTCTTATTTATTTGTTAGAAAACTTTACTTTAAAAGTGCTACAATCATACTTAGAAAATAACTAATAATTTGGTAATATGTATGGATTCCAATGACATATATATATATCTTATCCAGGTCATGAATTATTATCAATTAAAACATAACAACACAAAATTTAATAACACATGTATATAAGGTTAAATTACATTTTTATAAATAATTTGTTCCTGTGAATATTCAGAAAAGTAATTTTTTTTATATAAAAAAATATCAGAAAATATTTTTAAGTGTACAGATGTAATTAAAAAATCTGCTTCAAATAAAAACCTTACCTTAACTGATATTGATTTCACAATATTTGATGTTATTTTTCTAATTATTTATTATATAAGAGAAAACATTCCATTAACAAACACAATTTTTTTTTAAAAAAAATTTAGTTTCAATAGTTTTCAGGTATTCTACACATTTCTCTTCATATTGGAGAAAGTTTTGTCACATTGATGTCAATAAAACTTTATTTATCACACAATTAATATATTAAAAAACTAATTTGCTTTAATAATAAATCATAAGTGAAAGAGATTATTTTCTAAAGAGAAAGAACATGATATTTCTAGGTATTCTGTTACACAAGAACCACACACTTTATGCGTACACATTATGCAATGAAGAATTTACATATCACATCAGATTTTTAATAGTTAATTATTTTAAATTATTAATCCATTTAGTAATTAACTTTTGTCATATTTTTAACAACTTGAAAGTTTATCAATTTATTTTACCATTCAAGCCATTAGAATAATTTGGACAGAACCTTCAGAATCAAAGAAGCAATATTTTACATATTTTCACGTAAATAAAAGAAATATATTAAATTGTTATCTTAATGTATGCAATAGCTTATTGTAATGATAACTGTAATAAGTTATCAGCCAAAATAGTTCCGAAAATAATGTGTCAGGACTTAAATAGCATTTTTTTTAATGTAGTAATGTTTGCTCTCTCCTTTTGAATTGAATATTTAAGCAAAACTGATTGTTTGTGTCATAAAGAATAAGTATACATTCATAAATGTCATGAATTTTAACTATATTATTTTACCAAGTTGTTTATGATATGGATTTGAAAGTTTAATTCATATTTATATGTTATCTTAAATACAAAAATCTTTGTTTTAATTTTCAGAAAAAGTAAAAAAATGTAAAATCAATATTAATGTTGAGAGTATGTTGTATGAATGTGTCTTTGACAGATAAAATGGTGCCAAAAATTACAGTAAAAGGACGTTAGGGATTTATTTTCTTAACTAAAGTTTAGAGATGTCCAATGAAAGAGTCTTTTTGCTTCGGCTCTATTTAAACATTAAATTATTGTATACGCACAAAATAAAGAAACATACATTTTGAGAGTTATGAAATATAGTTTAATTCATTAATATTTTGTATAAAATATTATTTGTAATATAAACTATTATAAAGTGTCATTTATTTAACTGTTATGTTAAATATAAAAATCTTTTAGTTTGCAGAAAAATTGTAAAATTAATAAATTGATCTGAGTTTAATAAAATTTATATTAATGAAAAGGCTTAATAATTGAGTATAGATAGGTAATTAATTATTCACATAGTAATGTTTATTTACTTTTTGATTTTAAAATTTTGAATCATTCATGTAAAATAATTTTTGTCAAAATTCATTCAATCATATATTAATAATTTTATTAAGAGAGCAATTTGTAATAAAAATAAGTTAACAATTTGTGAATATAACAATAAGCAATTTATAATAATAAAAATGGGAACAATAAGTAATTTGTAATAAAAAATAGGACGTCAATAATTCACAACAAAGAAATTCATATCTAACATCTAACTATAACTATGGTAATTGTTACAGCTGATACTTATGAAAGGTTCATTCAAAAGTGAACTGGCCACATTTAATTGTTCTTCTCTAGATGGTTTATTTATCATTTGTTTTTTAACCTTCTGTTTCTTTGTAGAAAAAAAAAAAATCTTTTCTGGGGAATAATTTTCTTATTCGAAGGCTCTTTCAAGACATTGAATGTGACACTTGGTGATATCACTATCAAGTAAATTTTCTAGGGAATGAAGAGTATAGTATATTTGTTGTGCTAATAACACATAAATAGAAGATTTCATTTGGGTTTTTATGTATAATTTATTGATTTTATTTAAAATACATTCCTTAGTAGGAGCAAAATTACTTATTTCATCATCATTTGAATTGCTTGCATCATTTAGCATTGGAGATGATTCATATAGAATTGCTTGAAGAGGACCAATATATGTTTCCTTTTGCTTGCAAAGCAAATAGACAGCATGGATGTGCTTTCACATGTTGTTTAGAATTACATAATCATGACATGTGCATTCATAAGCTGATATACAGCATATACATTCTTGACAAAGTATGTTACGTGAAACTGAAGAACAGCTATGCAATTGCTTAACTTCATATGATCTGCTAGGAAACGAAGTTGACTTCACAAACCATTTATCCCAAACCAAAGCAGAGCTGCCTGAAAAAAATCCGAAGTAATTTTCTCCCCTTCTTTATGGGGTTGATATAAGCTTGTATGGTTTTTAGTGATTTTCCTCTTATGCAGTTCAATAAGCCAGTCAAATTTCTTATCAAATATGTAATTTTTTTAAGCTTTCAAAGCATATCAACCCTTTTGCACTTTTTCCATCCAAATAAAAATGTTTTATTTCTCTATAGAAATGTTCTAAGTGCATGTTTGTGTTCAATTAAAATTTTTTTCTATCAGCACTAAGCCCACATATATAATCTGTTACTATACTAATTCAAAAAATATACATAAAACATTTCAGTGTCAGCATCATTTTTTTTAATTCTACAAAAAATTTTTGCAGTAAATTAATAAATATATTTTCATCCAATTCATAAGTAATAGCTTTTAAAATTCTGTTAATAATTTTTCTTTTGCCAATAGGTATTGAATTTAAAGGACTTTGCCATGCTCTATCAACATGCCAAGCACATAATAGATGCCTTTCAACAAGACCAAAGATACTTTCCCAAGTATTAAAAAAAAAATGAAGCATAATCGATCATAAAAATTTTAGCTTTTATTTCTACAGGCACCACATCTTTGATTTTTTGAAAAAATATCATTGTATTAAAACTAATAGTTCAAGTTAAGCAAAAGGCTATGGGAAAACTTTCCTCAAGCTCATCAATTATCATCAAAGCTAGAAGCTCAAAATCGTATCCAGTTGTTACATGGGTGGAGTCAATGCAAATTCTGTCATTCATAAATTCTACAAGTATTTGCAACTGAATAGACATCACAAATGCTAGAAAAAAATTCTTATCTATTAAATATTTATGAGAAACATTTTGTTCCTTAAAATCTAAAATTAGACCTCCAATTTCTTTCACATTTTTAATCCACACATGTAAGCTAATTTCATCACAGGAAAATGGAGTAAAAAATGAAGTCATAGAACCAATAATATTTTTTATATTAGTTATATACTTGCGTGTTAAAATATGGTTCTTTTCTTCAAAATCAGTCATCCCTCTATAATTTCTAACATCTGTAAGAATTCGGTTTTCATGGACACTTAATAATAATTTCCTTATAATTTTTTGAAAATTACAGTTTTTACACAACAAATTTAATAAACAATCATCTTAAAATCAAAATATATTCAATATATTTGAAGAAAATAAGTAATGCTGACAATTTTTTTAAAATAATTACTCAGAATTCAAAAATAGAAAAAATATAACTTAAAAATATCACATTTCCATTTTAAGTATTTTAATATACACAAAAATGTATATGAAAATGGAGATAGTTGAATCTCTTTATAAGATATTTGATGCATAGATTTTGAATTTAATTATCTCTATATAAAAGAAAATATTAAAGAAAATTTAATCCTAAGCCATATGCATTTTTTAACAGTTAATATATATTCATCAAAATGTTGAATATATGATCTCTCCTTTATGGAAACAGGAAAATCAAATATTTTGAATAAATTAAGTAGATTTAATTATAAAAATTACATTCACTCAAGTTCACAGGATTAAATTATTTAAATATTTACATGTTATGGACAAGAAAATTAAATGCCTACAGATAGGATATATATATATATATATATATATATATATATATATATCTTGCTAAATTTACCTGTATAGATCTAATCTTGCTAAATTTACCTGTATAAATATGTGTCGTCTTTTAAATGATTTATTAAAGTTATGTTGCCTAATTAATCAATGATTTAAATATATAGTAACTTTTTAATTCTAATATTCGGTTTGGGATTATTTTTTACAATTTTAAGTTTGTTTTTAATATTTAATATCCACGTTTGATTTCTATTTTTTAAGAATTTATGCATTTTAAGAATTTTATTCACACAAAAGTCTTATTACATTACAATTTATTTGGCTTCACAACACTAGACCTTGGAATTTAATTATTATTATTTTTTATATATCTACTGTCAATTAAATGATGACTATTGTCTGACATTTAATAACTATTGTCAATTAAGTGTTTTAATTATTTTTATACACCTTTCTTACATATAATTATGCATTTCTGACATATTAATACTAACAGTTTCCAATCTATTTATTGATACACTTCTTCAATAAAGTTACAATTTTATTTGAAATTTTGGTTAGGGATTTCTTTTAATAATTTTTAATATAATAAGATTATTCTTTTAAATTCGAAACCGGAAAGTATATACAAGAATTTTATTTCCTATAGATCTAATCTTATTTTGTATAAAGCAGTAAAAATACTTAGAATTATACAAATGTTTTACAACTTCTGCTAATTTTTAAATAAGATGTCATTCAATATTTAGAACAGCATTGAAAGAAGAAGGACAACAATGATATATATTAGGTTATCACGAACATCTTTGGAACTCTGTGCTAACATGCTTGTAGCTCACGTTGAAGAGGATAACTGGAGAAGATTTTTTTTTTTATGTAATTAAACACATATGCCATAGAAACTTGTTTATAGGGTAGGCAACCATTCACACTTCATTCATACAAGGAAAGGACAAAGACAGGAGAGAGAAAGAAAAAGTACATCCACCCCCGAACCAAGATTCGAATCCAGTTCCCTATTTATACACAATATTATTGTCCCTATCTGGACAATAATATAGTGTATAAATAGCCAGTGCCAAAAACAACAATTAAATTACAGTAAAATATGTGTAACTACTCTAACAAAAAAAGGTAGATTTATTATACTTTATATTTTAAGTATTTATTCATATATAATTGAATGAAAATACTTTAAATATTCAGAGTAATTTCCTTAAAAAATTAACAAAACAAATGTTTTGAAGAAAACATTTAGTAAATGGTGCTGTCACCAACTACTTGTATGATTTTTGACATTTTAGATGTTGATTGGATGGAGAAAAAAAGTACTCCCACTCTTTCAATGGAGCTATGAATTCCTTTAGATTTCTCAAATATTTAATTGAATGTTTTAAATTTATGTAAATTGTTTTTAGTGTGCACCTTTTGTGTTTATTAAAACTGTTTTTGTAGTAATATATGAACATATTTATTTTCCCGAGCCGTGTTTTGAAGGCACTCTTTAAATTTTAGTTTATTGGAATTATTTAGATTAATCAATTACATTTTCTTTTTCAGTTTTACTTAATAAATAATCATGCTTAAGCTTGATAGCTGTCAATTGCTGTTTCATTCTCTCTATTAGATTGATTCTAATTTTATTCAAAAATCTTTTTTGTGTGCAGTCTTGTTCAATACGAATCGAGAATCACATAATACGTTGACCCTCCGAAAATTTTATGTATTATAGTATTTTTTTTATTGATCAGTTAAATTTTGCATTTCTCAAATTATATTCGATTGTGACAAGTTAGATGCTAAATAGAATTTGGATGAATGTTTAAAAGCTAATGTAAATGCTTAAGTTTAACATTGTTTAAAAAAGTTTATAATATACTAAATTATAAAAAAAATTAACTGAAAAATAAATATTGTTTAACTTAAAATAAATATTGAATTGTTTTTTTATACTTAAATCCAAACTTTGTTTTAAACAAAAAAATCCTAAATATTTTTCTGCTTCTTAATTTCCATTCATTTATTCTCAATTTATTTCTTCGCTTTAATTATATAAACATTTGATTCGATGTAACTGTGCTTATTAATGATAAATATATTATTAATGATAAAAACATGTTCCTGAATGAAATCGTTTTGTAGCAATACTACAGGTGTCTCTTTCTACTGAATAGCACGTAACATTAAAACTTTGTATATATATATATATTTAATTTATTTAATAATTATATTTTATTATTGAAATAATAGGTAAAATGTTTAATACTTTGTTGCTTTAGAAACCTAGAGACTCAAATAATGGAAAATAATGTCAAGATATTCGATTTTTGTAGTATTAATTCCGAACAGCTTTTTAATTTAGTTAAGAGGCTTAATTAGATGCGTTAAAAAGTCTAATTATGTTTCTTACTGAATGTGTCACGCGCACTTATTTTGTAGATAAATCAATGTAATACTCGTAATAAACAGAATTAGAGTTATAATTTAGTTTTCTCAAAATATTCATAGATGTTGTTAAGAATAACAATTTCTTTTTAAGAGAATACATGTGATGTAAGCAATTAATTTTTTCAGTTCTCAACATGAATTCCTTGATGTTTTATACACAAGAACCGAATAATACACTACCTCAAAATGCCTTTCGAATGCCAAAATAATGTTCGTTAGTCATTGGATAATTTTCATAAAGACTTGGAAACTATCGTCATAATCATAAAGTCATTTCATAGAATCCAATTACAGATCACTATTATACTCACTTATATCACTATTATAGCTTTTACATTTTTGAAGAGTTTTCTTTGAAGTTATATATGTCTCCAATTTTATTGAAGCAATAAGGATTCTCATTGAAACTAAGAGTTAGGATCAGACATATAAAAAATTATCACATTGACTAGTGAATCTGACTATTTTCAAAGAGATAAGAAAAAAATTGGATTATTAACTTAGAGAGTCAAGGAAGGAGGAAATTTAAAGCAAAAACTATAGGATCCATAAACACGCTTAAGGCGAAATCGGTTGAGTAAAAGTCACATCTAAAAAGGGTGTTTTTTTTCTAACGAAGGACACTGAGTGATTAACCCTTCCCCACAACAAGGCCGGAAACTTCTTCTCATTTAGCGTTATCAGGTGGGCACCTGTGAACCAAGTCACGGAAGCGAGTATCATTATCCACATCACACCACCACAAACCCGTTTATAGGGTGGGCCACACTTATCCATCATCTCAGAAGAAAGAACAAAGAAATACAGAGAGAGAAATAAAGGAAACATCCATGCCCAAACAGGGATTCGAACACGGAACCAACAGCCTCAGAGTCAGGAACGCGAACCACTCAGCCATTGGCCGGCATCTGAAAATGAAGTCCCTCGTGCATTTTTCAAATGTGGAAAAAGAAGGCACGGTGAAATTGGTTTATCGACATTTATCATCAACTTCAATTTAACCTAATTTTAAGATTAGTTTGAACCTAATTATCTCTCTCATTAATATAATTTTAATTTAATCTTATCACCAATCTAATTTTAAGACTAGTTTGAAAAGTGCTTTCACAGCAGTTAACTATAATCGAACCAATGTTGAGTTTTCGTTAATACTTTTATCTGTTAAGTAAATATAATTGAATTAGCTACATACATATCAGAACTTGTTCAGGATTAGTTTTTTAGAGCTCAGTGGTCATTTTTTGCTACAATAAAAGTGGATTCCAAACCACTACGAGTATTCACACCCAAGGTGGGATTCAAACATACAAACTGTTGAACCGAAGTGCTGATCATTCAGCTGCCAACTTGGCAAGTAAGAACAAAAGAACTGGAGAGAGTGAAATTTTGGATTTTCTCTCTTTCAGAATTACATTGTCCGAAAATTCATTGTATCAATTGAGAGTTTCTCGAATATAGTTGACAAAAGCAAATTTCCATTCTAGAAAAGTGCTGCATATAAAAGTAAAATAATTTTTTGGTTCTATATGCTTAAATGAATCATTATTTTCCATAAGGAATATCAAAATGAACTTACAAATCACGATTCATAGGTGAAGGCCTAGATAATTGTTTACGATTAGAGGAATATCCTAATCGTCTCATAATTAAGAAGAAGTAAAAGCAAATAAAATGCAATCCCATTGATTTGAGATTGATATTTTTCATAAATAGTTTTTATACTTTCCAGATTTATATGCATTAATTAATAATTATTATTTTACATACGGATATTAACAATAATTTTTACGTTAAGTTATATTTTTAAAATTAAACATTTTTTGTATACTATATGTGTATACATTACTAACGATGTTTAACTACAAATTTACCTTAAAAAATGAATGCTATCCTTAGTCACATCGGTACTCTAGAGTGTGCTTTTCGATTGAATTTGGTTGGAAATATCTATAATATGTTCTATTATATCGAATAAATTCCTTCATCCAAATTGTAACAGTCAACCATATTTCTTTGGCTAGCCTTAAATACTTTTAGATCCGTAGATGATCCTCAAACCCAGTTAAAGAAGTCTGCAAAAATTATTTTCGTCTTTTCACAAATAATGTCTTCATCAATTATTTCGTTTTATATTTACTTTTCTCAATCCAACCTCGTTGAAAATATATGGTCATTGCATAAAATAACTCGTTTTAAAGCATTAACCACCTTAATCTTATTTTTATATATGAGGATATTGAAATTTGTTCATGTAGACTGATTCCGTAGATACTAGAATAATCCCGTTCGTTCTCACTTCTCAATTATTTTGAGCTTAATTTCTGAAGAGTTTTATTTCCTCTTTCAGCCTCTTTACGATGTTTTAATTGGGGTTTAACATGCAAATGAATAAAATTTAATGTGCAGTGAATGAACTGGAGAATATCCATCACATCGAAATTGCGCAATCAGCAAGTGTATATAAAGAACACTTCCCAATATAACGGTTAAAGTTTTTTTATTGTATTTCGACTGTTATATCGATTATAACAATGTCTTGTCAAAAGATGTAGGCACTTTATGAGCATATATTTAAGTTTGAGAGAAGTAGTATAGAATCGAAGAATCATATTAGATGAACCAAATAATCGTTTGACAGTTATCTGAGTATTTCAGCTATGCAGGAATTAAAAATGACAGATATCAACATATGGTGGCAGTAGTCAACTAGACTCGTAACAAAACTTGAAAACAGAACGATAGTTCAAACAGCTCTCAGAGCACTGAATTTGTCGTTAATAACTATTCAATACAATTGAAGAGTGTTATGCTGGACACACGTTTTCCACATTTGTATATACACAATGGGTTCTTTATATATATATGTTATTTATATTATTTGAGTGAGAGCATAAATTACTGTTACATTTCTTGTTTCTATCACTTTCACATCGTGAAGTGTGATTACACTATGTGCCCAACACTGGGCTAAGTGAGGGGAAATATGCTGGAGCAACTATAACAACGGTTTGTTTCCTTGTGATACGGCTAACTATCTATCTCCCGGAAGGCAATAATACATATCGGAATATTAAAAAGTTCAACATCAGCCTTCTTTAGCTTGATTGTTCACTCATTGTTAAGCTGTTTCGTAACTTTTAATAATATTACAATGGGAAAACATATTGTTTGCTTTTACAAACATCTCAAAAATGCAGCTTTTAAATATGAAAATATCCCACTTTATGTAGTTAGTAGATGAATTAACTGTACAAGTTACGATTTTTTATTTAATTATACATTTCTCTAAAACCTCATATTAATGCTTAATGGTAGAAAGACTCCAATTAACTAAATTAGTGTAACTGCTTTGATATCAAACACAAAATATAGCAAAAAAGTAGGTACGTTTCAAGTCTCAAAACTTCACCTTCTTACAGAATGCTTTCTAACTATTGTTCTCTTTAAAGGTAAAAGTATAAAGAAAAATGCACTTTCTTAAAAGCATAATTTAAAAATAATGCATTTCTATAAAAGGATTCTTAGCATTCATAATAAATTTCTTTCTTATGCATTACTAAGGAAATAAATGTGTTTTATTTCCATAGAATTGCTTGTTTTAAGCAGGATTCATATTCCCAACTATAAAATTGCCTTTTCCAAGGACAAGTCTTATGTTTCTATACAATTTTTGATAAAATACAAATAATTGCGCTTATTGTCGAATTCACAGATTCTTTAGTTTTAACTGGAGAATTTCAACAATTAATTTCACAAGTATTATCATTTAAAATTTTGATACATTTTTAGAGCTACAAAATCTTGATATGTGTTCTTTTTATTTCTATCATTATAATATTCCAAAACAATTCTTATTTTAAAAAGTAAGCAGTAAAAATTTAAATTTACGATACTTTTTAAGTGAAGAAAATTGCTGTTAAGAATTCTCAACAGTAAATTTATGGAATGTAACATATATTTATTAAAGTTTTAGTTCAACGAGTGCCTGAATATTGCTTTTGCACCCTAGTAATAAAAGTGATTATTCATGCTATCCTCATTTACATAATAATTATAAAATAATAAGTAAAACTCACTCCTTGCATAAAAGTGCATTTAGCTTTTAAAAATATTTTAGATTAGCTTTTGTAATAGCAATTTTAGAGTTTTTTGGAAAATAATTATACATTTTATCATAACAATATAAATTGCTGTTTGATTTTACTAAACAAAAAAAGATCAAGAGAAAAAGAGAAAAAAAGGGAGAAACAAACTACAAAAGTGTTTTATTTATTTCTTGTCTGAATCTTTAAAAAGTAGGAGATATGACTGTAAATCATAAATCAAAATTTTGGGTTTGAGTGAAAGGAAACTTTGTGTATATATAGAAAAAATAGAATTTATAAAACGAGGAAAATATTTCACTAATTTGTTCACTTTTTCTATCATAGATGGCACTATATTATGTATTTTATAAACCATCTAGATTTATCATTGTGCATATCTTATATATATACAATCTCTTATTTTTTCTTTCTTTATTTATTTGTTATATTTCATATTTATAAGAGTTGCACAAAAGTCTTATATTATTCAATGAAGAAGCTCAAAAATTTAAAAGTGAATTTCATATGCATATCACATATTTAAGAGTAATTTGTAGACAATAACTGTAAAAGTTTTATATTGTAAAATTTATTGATATGGTTTACAAATTTTTAATGAAGAAAAAAGTTTCGAAATTCAAAATTTTCTTATGATAAGTTGTTGCTCTTATTAATTTTATGTTTCATGAAAATTCTTTCTTGTAATCATAAATCTAAGCATTGATTTCTGTGAAAAGATTATCTTTAAATTTTATCTTTGAATACTCTTTCCCCACTCTTTTTGACTAGTTTTTAAAGAATTGTACTTTTTAAAGAATTGTATTCTCTCATCATTCTGCAAAAAAAGAGATTTTTAAATTTTTTTTAAAAAATTAATTTCAATTTTGTTTTTTTGGTACAAAAACTGCTGGTTTTATTAACCAGATCAACATTAAGAGATTTTGTGGAGAGCATAAAATTTAAGTACTTTCAGTTACTTTAATTTTTATTTCTTCCAAAAATTTTGTCATTGACTTAACATTGTAACTTGGGGCTTTAAGCTATTGATGCTTAATTTGTTAAGTAAATTGTTTGAATAGAAAAGCGAGAATTTCCCTTTAATAAGGTGTACCGAAAATGCGGTTTAATAACATGTAGTGTTTATTTTGATTTTTTCTTATTTCTGTGCTTTCTTGCCTTTAAATTTCATAATTTTCGTTTTATTTTATTCAAAAACTATTTTTTATTAAAGAAATAAATTGAAACTATTTTAAATCTATGTAAGTTTTGAAAGTAAAAATTACTAATTATTGTACTAACCGACAGCAAAATTGAACTCAATTTTTGAATATGAATATTTTTGGAAAATCATTTATCTACTTAAGTTTATTTTTGATTAGTTGAATGATTTATTTTATTTTAATTCGAGAAATGTAATTATTTTATTATTGCAAATTTGTAGTGTAAAATCATATATTCATTTATTTTGATTATGGAAAACTTTATTTGGATTTATAATATCTGTACAAATTGCAAAGTTTTGTGATAGAGCTTCCTGAAAATTCTTTCCTCTGAGAAATACAGGGATGTTACCATCGTAAAACAGTTTGAAGTATAATTTTGTTAATAAAATGTTGTCATGCATTTAAATAATCATGTATGTTAAAATAAATATTATTTAAATATTCATTGTTATATAAATATATATGTTACAATAAATATTTTCTTTAAATAAAAAATAAATAATTAAAGAAATTAATGAAGATTAGGTAAAAATATATTTTACTGGGTAAACGAATTAATTAGGGGATATTTTAACTTCTCTAATGAAAAACCTTAATGGACATGATCTTTTATAAACATGATACATTATATATATTTTAATTTCTGAAATAAAAGATATCCATTTCCAATAATAAGAAAGAAAAGACTCTTTAAAAAATATTTAATTTGCATCGTAAAGATAATAACAACTATTTCAAGGATATACCCAATAAATTTACTGAAATAACAAGTGGAATTCTAATTTAAAACATTAACAATGGCTGTGTTAATATGCGTTTTTATTCTATTCATATATGGTGACACCGCTTTAATGACAATCTAACAGCCGAAAGCTGTTGTTCTGCATTTGGACATCTGCCACTAAAGTCAAGAAAGAATAAAACAATATACATTATCAAGCAACAAAACTTTACTTTTTTGACTAGCAAGGCACAAATAAAATAAAATTATCAGATCCATAAATATCCAAAAGCATGAAGCAAATGGATAATTTTTTATAAAAGAGGGGTGAACTAAATTGCACATAGTTAATTAATAAAAAATCATGAAATTCTTTAGTAAGGAAATTTCATCAATGTTTTAAAATAAAAATTGAAATAATTGGAAACTTCTATTTAAAATTATAAAATCGATGTTTCGATGTTAATACAATTCTGAGAAAAATAAAATAGGAATTAAAGATAAAAAAAATTGTCACACATAAGCTAGCATATCATTGTTGAGATATGAATAAAGCTAAAATAAATGATATAATATTGTTATAATAAATGATATTATTTAAATATAATGACATTATATTTAAATAATATCATTTTTAATAATATCAATCATTAATTTATAATATTATCATAATATATATATATATATATATATATATATATATATATATATATATATATATATATATATAATTTAAATTTTGCTTATTAATCAAATACATTTTTAAAGTTAAATTTTCAAAACTTTTCTTAAATCTTACTATTTTGAAAGCTTATAATAAGGTTGAAAGTTGAAAAATACCCTTTATCACATTTAAATCATGCAATATAATATCATTTACTTTAGCTTTATTCATATATCAACAATGGTGTGCTAACTTATATTCGTTTTTTATCTTTAATTCAAGTTTTATTTTTCTCAGAACATAAAAACGACAATTAAAACGGACTATCTCATATTTTTTCAAAAAACATTTTACAAATTCTTTGTTGACGAATTTATAATAATTTAGATTATTTTCTGTTTTACATCGATTTAATAAGGCATATTTTAGCATACAAAATAATATCTAATAAAATAAATCAAGGTTTATAAAATAAAATAAAATAAATAAATTATAAAATAAAATAAATCAAGATCGTATTTCAATCAGAATCAAATTTGAAAATATAGATTCAAAGATATAACAGTAATTTTTTAGCTTTATGAGATACCTTCAAATTAGTATCTCAGTAAACAACATGTGTAAGCCAAAAAATAACATATGGCTAAAAATTGTCCCTGTTGAATTTCAATTATTTACTTATTTATTTTCTTATAAAATTTTAAATTCTTAGATACATGGAATAAATTTAATTGGAAAACCAGCATTTTTGAAGAGGCAAAGTTTCAGTATGCCTCCTTAAAAATTTAAAAGCGAAGTGAAAGTTTGCCTCTTTAAATTTTTAATTTCTTTAAAAATTTCAGAGAATAATTATAAATTGAGTATAGAATTGTTGAGTCAATCTTCATTTCACTTCTATCCCTGGGCATTTATAATTAAATAAGAGATTAAAATAGAAAGATATTTCATAGAAATATTTTCCATGCATATTTTTTCCGAAATAGATATTTGTTTGAAATAATAATTTTTCACTTATGTGGTATTATTTGACTTTATATAAAAACATTTTATATTGAAATTAGAGATTAAAGACTAGTCACCAGAATCTACAGCCACTTCAAGTTCATGTCAATATTACTAAATATTATACATAAGGATTCTCGTAATCAAATAAAGGAAAAAAAAATTTCTGAATCATAAAATTTATGTCTTCTTTCTACAAATTTAAGACAATATAAAAAAAAGGTAAAAATCAAAAACTTCGCGGATCATTTTTAGTGTTTTTCATTGCTCAAACTCTAGCTAATATTCAATGACAAATAATTTATTTTAAGGAACAATTTAAGAATGTGATTTGATTTTAAATTAATGTCATGTATTTAAAACTTTTGTCCAAACTTTAGATGACCAAGATTAGCCATGTATAGGAATTAGATAAAACCGTCAAAAATTTCTAGTTATTTTTGAAAAAGCAAATAAAATCAAATATATCTGTCGACTTTAAAAAATCTGGACAAGGAATGAAAAAATTTTTAATAAAAAACTAGTGAAATAATTATTACAACAGCTTCAAAAAATGGGCCAAAGCCAACTTTTCTATTATAGGCAATCATGGCAGATATAATGCTAAAATTTGAGTGGAAGCATTTATTTTAAAGTGAGAAAATCAGCGTTATTAACGTACTACGAGAAATTATGCATATTTAATACAAAATAATAGCTAACATGAAAAATATCAGAGCAATATATCAATAAAATATACACGAATGACGAATAGTTATTAATAAAAAATGTGTCATTGTTAATCTCAATCTGATTTAATATCTCGTTTTAAGCTATATTACATATGTAATTATTTTCGTGTATCATAGAGAAAGTTAGCATTTACATTCTTTTCACCTCTTGCAAAAGTTAGTAATGAAATTGCATAGTATCTCAGTAGCTAGGCAACCGGGATTTCTATAGAAGATAAAATGTCAGCTCCGTCAATCATTTATTGAATACTACTTACATACTAGATTGAAGGATTAACTAGCTATTGAGCTGAAGTAATCCCATACCTTATGGTCGAAAAGGCGATATTACCATTTTTATTGTTGTGCTATCCATACTTTGATTTATTGCTAGAATATTAAGACCTATTCAAAACCATTTCTTTCTTAGCATAAAAAAGTGAAGAATTCAAGTTGTTAAATTCTAAGAATTAAATTATTTATCACTTTGTACATTATCGTGCATTTATTATATGCATTAAATTATTTACTACGTATATACGTATTTTCTGTGTTTTCACATGATAATTATTCATTTTGAAGAAAATGTTTGAAATTAAGATGAGTAAAAAATTTTTATACGATATTCAATAAGACCAACTGTAATTTTATGATGTAAAACAAAATAAGTGTTTTAAAAATTCTAGTAATATAATTGGAAAAAATACGATAGTTTTGAATGTACATTATGCTTATCATTATCAAACACAAAGAAAATTTAACAAATGTGTAGTAAAAAAATTCTAATAGAAAAGATTTTTCAAGAGAGTTTCTCTGATTTTTCTCAGTTATTTTTTACTGAATGTTATAAACGCTATTTTCCTTGAAACTCTGTTCAAAACAGCTTATATGTCAGTATTAAAAATTATAATAATATGGATAAAATTTGCAGTATATTTATCATAATTATCTTTTACCCTAGCTGTATCTTTTATGATTGAGATATTTACATTTATTGGGTTGAATGTTATGAGCAATAATTCACTATGCTCATCATTGTCATACTCAAAAAAATCTATCAAATGGATAGGAAACAAATTCTCACACATAAAATTTTGCTTTTGAACGTTTTTCTTTTTCACGAATAATTTGTTTTTATATCATATTAATATAAATTCTTGGAGCTAATTAAGGGTGAGAAATAAAATGCTTATATATCATTGTCAAATTTTAGCTGTCACAAATTAATATTTTTTTTATGATCAAATTAAGACAATTTTTTTAAAAATAAGCTATTGCAATATAAGTTGTATAAAAGTTTTAAGAATAAAAATGCTAAATAATTAAAATATATAAAATATTAAATATAAATAAAATTCTAAAATAATATGAATAAATGATAATAAAATTTCATTCATGATTTCTTCAAGTAAATAAATATTAGATTGGGGAAAAAGAAATCCATTATTTTTACGTGAACTTTATGTAACTTCTTTTGGATTCGCTTTGTAAAAAAGGTTTAAAACAACTTTCATGTAGATTTTTAGGTCTTGCCCGTTACGACTGCTGACATGCGGTTAACTTCGATTATTTTTGATATTTTATAGATGTTTTCGACGATGCTGTATCCACATGCGAGGTGCATCTCTAACATCAAAAATACTCGAACGGAATCAATGAAACAAAAATTGTACGTAACTGGTTGTTACAGTCTTATATAGGACGATAAACACCTTTCACAATTTTAGCCACCCGGCTATCTTTTTCGCCGTTACAAGAGAAAAACGAAAATGAATCGAATTTTCTGTTTGTTGTCTTCCATTTTTAAAACCTTGTACTCGTAACTGAATTAATCAAACAAAAAACCGCAAGAGGGTATTTTAGTGTCAAATGTCACCTTTCCAACGAGCATAAATTTGAAATTGTTTGCTTGATACCTCACGAGATATCGATCATTACAGATGTCTACCGAAAAAATAATGGATTACTTTTTCCCCAACCTAATAATAATATTTATTTACTTGAAGAAATGATGAATGAAATTTTATAATTGTATGACTGAATTTTATTGCATTTACTTTAGCAATTATACGTCAAATGAAATCGATATTCTAACACTTAAATATAAAAAATATTTACCTTAAAATGAAAAATGATTTACATAAAAAATTGCATTTTATTAATTTGAAAGTATAATAACAATGTAATATAGTAATAAAATATTTAATCCAAATTTATAAATGTACTACTTCAAATTCATTTTTCAGTAAATTTTAATATTTATTATTTACATAAATTTTAAAAGAAAATTTGTTTTAAATTACCATATATAAAAAGAACTAAAATTCACAAATACTTTTATGGGCATTGTATAAAAATTTTAAAAACTGCAGTAAAAAAAATATTTTTGTAATTTCTATATTATATTATTTTATATTTTTGTATTTAATTTCTTTTTTTTATTGTAATTTATATTCATTTATTTGAGTCTAATTTAGAAGTTTAATGTCTTTTTTTGGCCCAATAAATTTAATAACATCTTATCTTTTAAAAATATGAATAAAACGTGAGATAATATTATTTCCTTCAATAATCCTTAAACAAATTTAAAGAGTTTTTCGCTTGGAGCTATTAATTGCTATTAGTTCTTTTCATTATGCTCCAAGGGATTATAAACTTAATTAATGCTGAAATAATACTTGAATGAGAATGCACAGAGAATTTTTTAATTTGTTTAGGAAATCGCAATTCTTTTGTTTTGAGTAATGCACAGGTTCAATTTCGTACGGTTTTTTTTTAATTTTGCTCAAGCAATTAGCTTAATTACTTGCTTCAATACCAAAACTGAATTTATATTCCATTGAGAATCTAATGATATTTTATAAAAGAAAGAATGAAGATTTTTTATTCCTCGCTATTACAAAAATTAAAATTAAACTCAAAAGAAGTAAATCTCTATATTATTTTCTAATTATATTAAAAAATAATTTTAATTAGTTTTACTAACTTAAAAATTCCTTATGATTATTTAATTACCACATTTAATTTCTTTTATGAGGATAAACTCAATTCAGATTACTTCTTAAGGGAAAATAATATTTACTTTATTAAGGTTATATGAAACATAGGAGCTATTCTAAATTAGAATCAAAATATTTTCGTGAAAATTCCTGAAAAAATTTTATTTATTGAAGAGCTTCTAAGTTATATGTAATTTAAGCTAATTCACTTATATTTATTTCTTACATAATTTTATTTTAGTTTAATGAAAGATTATTTTCCTTTGTTTTACTTTTAGATATTTTCATAATAAGGCTTGAATATTTATGCATATTATATATTTCTTCAAATTCTGTGTAAGGGTAAAATGAATGAAGATTTGGAAGAAAATTTCAAAATAATTTTCTTAGAAGAAAATTCCAAATTTTCTTATTTTTTGTCAATTTTATTATGATTTCATGTTAAGAAGTTCTTAAACAAATGTTCTTGCTTGTAAGGGGATCATAGAGTAACAAATAAAGCCAAACAAAATGAAATTAATATTCTTGGGAATAAGGAGTTTATGATTTAATATTCTGTTGAGAGAGTAATTGGCAATGAATATTGCATTTCCTGGTGTTTGTTGTGGGCAGAAATGTCGGTTCAAAATCTTTCGAAAGTTTGTTATAGACAGCCAAACGCCCTAAGGCTGTCATAAGATATTTTAATATCTATCGAATAAATTACATTCTGGGAAGACTATCCATAGATAATGGTCCATATTTACTTTCTTAATGGAGAAAACCTTGAAAATTTGCGAACGTCCACTCAGACAGAATGCAGTAACGCAACATCTATCTTCCTATATTCAATAGTGGCTGAGATTAAACTCGTAATTTTTCGCTCTGTAGAGCACTGTCTTACTATTAGGCTACAACACTTTTAGAACAAGTACTTATATACAACCATTTGTAAAGTATTTTAATATCCACCGCATAAATTGACATCTTGGATACAATTTTATATATATTGAGTCGTATTTACGTGTTTTAAAGAAGAAACTCTAACTTTTAAATATTCATCATGACCAACATACATAAAGAAGGCTGAGGCACAACATTCCTCTTTCATTGTTTAACAATGTCTGGGATTGAATATGAGATTTTTCACTCTGAAGAATATTTATATATTGATATACCACGGTGAGCCTGCGGTCAAATAATTGGGAGTTTTCCCAGTTTTTCCTCTTGAGACACATGAATGTGTTCCTGTGTTTTAAGGAATCTTCTGAACAACTCAATATGAATGTTCAAAAAAAACTTCACAACAGCTTTGAGTGTACAGTTATTATATTTTTGATACTTAGAAACAAAAGTTTTTAAAGACTGTTGCTTGCATAATTCAAATTTATTCTCTAACAGATAAGAGACCTCATCTCTATCATGTCCAACAATATAGAACATCGATCTACATTGGCTTTTTTGTTCAATAGCTTTGATATGCGTTTCCAGAAAAATCAATCATGCATTTCCATGCTAGTAGGCACGTATATAGATAGTTTATATTCACATAGTAGTTTGGATTCCCAAACAATTATGCGTTTAGTTTGTTGGGTTATCAAAACATCTTGACTTGTGGAGGACATATTCTTGGAATGTTGGAGAGCATTCTCTTGAGTAGTTTTTTCCTTATCTGTGTTTCATACCTTATAAGTATACTTGCTTAGTTAAACTGACTCATGGGTAATAATAGAAGGTTAATTACATACAATTTTCGAATTCAATGTTTATTACGACACGATGCAATGTCATTTTATTGAAGATATACCAATTTTAGGAATATTCAGTGCACCTTGTCCTTCCTTCTAAAAACTTAATAATTTCTTCTACTCATTTACGTCCTCATGTTGAAAAATAAATGCCTCTACATTGAGCGTTTTATGACTAATTTTTTGTGTATTGTGGTTTCTAAATAAGGATATTCTCTTTCTCTCTCTAACTTCATTTATCCTCTATTTCCTTATTTTATAAAATATTTAAAAATAATTTAAATTTAATGTGTTATATATGAAGACTGTTTCCTTACAATAATTCTTAGGGTTTGGTTATTTTTCACTGAAAGAAAACCATGCTGCGACTTTAAATATTACTCAGAATTAGAAGACGATACAGAATGAGAAAAAAGCAACTGCTCAAAGAGCTGGGAATGTCAGAAGACGTAGTATTCCACGTTATCTCCTAGATAAAACACCAAGAGATAGTAGTTAAGTATTTCATAACAACTGCCAAAAGAAGCAGACGCTTCACATAAAACTTGTACCCTCAACTATTTTCAACCACGGGAACCAAAGTTTCGAAGCAAACTGTGTACAGTTGTCTTGCACAACATTGCCTGTATACTCGCAAATCTTTCAAATGTGTTTCACTCACGGCAACTCTTATTTGCAGGAATTTAGCCATGTGTAGAGGACATATAGATTTAATACCTACACAATGGGCATGCGTGATGTTTTCAGAATAGTCATGGTTTTATTGAAGACTTGATTCATGTCTAACCTTCATATCAAGAGCAATATGGTTTTTTCACTACCATGACAACATTACTGAATTGCACAACTATGCTAATGCAGGAATGTTCGCTTGGAGCGGAACTATTCTGAGTTGCAGAGCAAATCTACAAGTTCAAATTGAAACTATGACAAGCCAAATTTACAAAGACTTCATTCTGGAACAATTTGTATGTTTGTATGTATGTATATCAACATGTATATTCTATGCCATGAGCATAGAATTTGGGCTAGTGAATAACAACGCCTCACCCCGCTACGTAAAAATCACAAACGATTCTTTTCAATCTGAGGATTTCACCAGTTTGTAATAGCCAGCTTCCTCACCTGATTTGAATTTGATAGAGTATGTGTGAAACATACTTGGTAGACAAGTTACAGTCCATCATCTACCTCTTACATTTAAGTAGTGTAATTTTAGTTGAGTGGTGTCTCCTACTCATTGAGTGGAATAATTTTTTAGTCCTATAAAATATAAATGAAGAAGTGCTCTCTTAAATGCAAATAATCAAGTTTTTAAAAATATTTATTAATAAAAGAAAATATTATTCTATATCGAACGTATATAGATTTTTTCTTCTTAAGTATTGATAAAATTTCCTTCACAGAACTAACGAATTATGCATGTCTTGTGCGCTGTTATCGAATTGATAGTAAACGATTGATGCAAAATCTTGTCATGCTATGGAATAATAACTATGAGATAAATTAAGGTGAAATTTAATATACTTTTAATAGAATTAAATTTAACCACTTAACAGTTTCGTTTTTCTGCCATATTATGTCCAAAAATAAGCACATTTTTTATAAACAATTTTGTATTAAAATCGATTGTATAAACTCAAATCCTCAGTCAAAATTGTTAGAAATATTGCATTTATTAATTTATTTTAAGTTTTTAATTAAGCGAAAAAATGACATTTTTACTTAAAGTGGGTTTTTTTAAGAACAACTAACTGAACTGTAAAGAACATTTTCCGCCACTAGAGAAGTCCGATAACAAACTTTCACAACTGCCGGAATCATTTAGCGAAATTTCCGGTTCACTGTCTGATTCAATATCAGAATTATATTCTGTATTAAGCTGCTCACTATCTCTCATTGTAACAAAAAATGAGGAAAGAAAGTATTCGCAACGCCTGATACAGAGAGAGCCATCTATTAGAAGCAATGGAAACTAAAAAAATGAGAAAAAGCCGGGCAAATCAGTGGATCGGCGTAAAAAAACATGCTGCCCGAGCGGCGCTCGGGCAAATCAAAAAAGTCCCCTTTCGCTGCACCCGAGCGGCGTTCGGGCAAAACTGGTAAGTGGTTAATAAAAATCTGTTTTTTTCTCACTTTAAATACTGTATCTACTATTGAACTATTAGTTATATGAAGATAATGCACATTGAATTCCTTTCAAATTATGTCATTCAAATGAAATTTATTTGAATGATATATAAGTTAAAAAGACATTTAGAAAAAAAAATCCTATGACAAAATATTTGTTTCATACGGTTGAATAGCACTAAATCAAACACTCAATATATTTTCATTGAATTTAAATTTTAATTTTTTATATTGAATGCAGAATACATATGATTTCTATTTCTTACAAGTTTTTAATTAAATATAAACACAATCTCGTGAGTTTTATCAGGTGAAAAAATATATTTTTGGAAGAGAAAACGTTTCATTTTTGTATTTTAAATTATTATTTAAAGATATCTTAATTTAAATAAATTCTAATTCCGCAAAATTAAAGTGTTGAGCATAAAAATCATGACGCAGATCGTCATTTGTGTCACATCAAAGTTTTCATAACGGGAACTTCGTTATATATAATTCTTTACATTAATCATGTAATAACAGAAATGTATGTACAACCTTTCAAATTTTAATATTTATTGGCTAAAAATATATACATATAGCTTGAGTTTTTTTACTTGCAGAAAATATTTCATACATTCAAACATATTTCAAAATATTTTTATTCTAAAATTTATTAAAAAGCAAATGGAATGTTTCGCTAAGATTTGAGTGCTTACTAAGTCAGTTTCACTGTTATATTATTTTTGGAATATATTTTTGTTACTATGTCTCCATTTGCCATATAAGATTATTTGTAAAAAATTCATAGTATTGCAGATCTTCATCTCTAATATTGTTTTAGTGTCTCAAGAAATTTAGTATTTCACGAAAAGCACAATATTTTAAATTATTTGAAGTATTCAAGTGATTTGGGATACCAAAAGAATTGATTTTGCTCTACATTAAAGAGCATTATACCGTATATTTTTTATGCATATTCATTATATTTATACATACATAATTATTAGGACATGTTAAACCAGTGATCATTCAAATCAATGAGAAATGTTTTGAAAACATTTTAGCATACTTTTAAGTAATAATATTAGTATGTTATAATACTGATCTCACAGTTTATTAGGTAAATAATTTAGAGGGCAAATTACTTAAGTATAGCCTATAAACTGTTTTCTGAATAAAAGAAACTGCTTTAAATTTGATTAAATATTTAATATTGCCATTTTATTAAGAAATGTATAACATTTGATGTAAGAAAAAGTATTAAAACTGAATTTTATTTTTCAGTATAGAGCTGTTATACATTATCATTGAATTCATTAAGAATTATTCTAATTCATCAATCCCATGAAATTTGCTGACCACGTATGCTGAATGAATCCGTTACCATTAATATTTAAAATTTTCAAACATAAAGCTTTGGGAACTAGACAAAGGGGTAGGCTCTGACTGAGATCGACAGATTGAGTGGAGGCAGATCTTAAAAGTAAATCATTGGAGATCAATCGCCAAAAAAAGATCGATTAGTTTTGATTTTTTAAACCTTCTTTATTAGTTCATGAACACTACGGTTTCCTTACGTTGCTACATAAATAAAAATAATTCAAACTTTTAATTTTTCAATATTTATGATTTATTTAATGATAAATTTAGAGAATCCTTTTCTTATTTCAATATCCCAAATGATGATACAGACTTTGTATTCACTTAAAAATAATCTCTTATTAAATGCATTGTCATCATACACACCAAAATTGAGAAAAATAAATAAAAATTTTCTAAACATGAAATAAATCATTCAAAGATCTCATTAGGTAAATGATAAATGCAATATAACAATGAGATGCATTACTCTGCAAAGTGACTCGTCTTATTTCAGCTTTTATTTTTTCATTTCTTGTTTAGTGAAGTAACTTTTAAACTTTAATTTTTGATCATTATGAATCAATCTTTAAAACATAAAAAAATAAATAAATCCTTAAAGATTGACTAAAGATAAATTGCTTCTCAGAAAGCTATTTTGGTATTTCATTTATAAAACTTTATTTTTGTAACATTATTTTTTAAAAAAAAAACCTTCCACATATTAATTTGTTTATAAAGCTACCATAAATAACTAATGCTGTGTAAATAATCATACAATTTATTGCCGTAATAAAAAATTAATGAATTTTTTACAAAAAATAAAAATGAGATGAATGCATCAAAGAGTAATTGCTTCAAAGCGGTTTGTTATTATTATTTTTAAACCAAAAATAAGTTGAGTATAACTTTTGGACGGGTTTTTTTTTATGTTAAATTATTTTTTATAATAACTTATTTTTTTACATAATATCTTGTTTTATGGGAACGTAGTTATATAATTTTCAGTAATATATGTAAACGAATTTTTTTTGAGTACTCCGACAAGCACAACAAATATTTTTAAATTATGCTCACACATTTATTAACCAAAAAATTTTAAGTTTATTTACATTAAGTATTCGATATTTATAAAAATGCAATTGATTAGTATATGTAGTTTAAGTTGAAATCATTTTATTGGAATATGAGAAACCATTTGCTCGCTAAATTTAGAAATAATGAATACAGTTATAAAGCGAAGTTTTTTTTTAACTTTCGAAAATTCAAAAATTTAGTTTTAAATTATCTTATTTTTTCCTATATTACTGTGCATGAGCAGAATTTTTATAATTAAAATAAATGGAATAAATATTTATATTTTACAATACAATTTCGTATTACAATAAGTTATAACCAGTTTTTCTTACTTTCATAGTAACAACAAAAATAAAACTTCTTAAATTATAAATAATTAAAGCATTTTTCAAAATTTTTGTTTTAATAAAGCTTCATTAAGATTCTCACTTAAAAATCTTTTCAAGATAAATGGTTTGATTCAAACTTAAGTATTCTCCTTAAATTACAAAATATTTCTGCAATTTATTTATAGTAATATTAACCTTTAATCAATAATTAAATGTTATAGTTACCATTATTTTTGAAACAATAAAAAATAATTACATCTTTGCAATGAGAAAATTTTTCTTTCTTTTTTTTTTTTAACGCTGTACAAGAAAAAAGAAAAATAATTCAAGCACTAACTTTTCTAGGAAATTTAATTAATATCATTACACAAATTTTTTAAAACACTATTTATTCAAGTCTATAAGTTAAACAAATTATTGGGAAATTTAACTTAACGTATAATTTCGAACTAATTTTGCTAGCCATTCTTCTGGCTTTTTTTTAATAAAAAGTATAGTGTGCAAGAAAATGTGCTTGTTTTATTAAAGAATATGGATTCATATACAATTAATTTAAAAGGAAAATTTATTTTTAAAAGAAATTTTGAGTCAATATCGAATATTTTTTCTTTCTTAGGGAAATTTTTACTTTGATTTAATTAATTTTTCAAGATGTATAAAACCAGTGAAGAGTTAAAAGAGTCAAGAATTTAATTTGTAATAGTGTATGTAAGATATCTGTAATTTTATTTTTTAAATTCATTAAACTATTTCTCTGTTAAGTCAAATTATTCCACATTCTTTCCATTAATTAAATTAGTTTTTTCCTTAATTAATATATACCATTGTTGTTCGTATTTCTATGAAATTCTTTATTTATTTATAATCTTCTGAATTTTCTAATAGCTTATTTAAATGAATAAGTGCTTAAAGAATTTTATTTTGCATTCTACATTAAGTTATTGAATGCTTTTATTTTAAAATATTAAATGTAGTTAGCAGAAATATGATTAATTATGAAATAAATCCCTTTTTTTAGCTCTTCATTTTGCTTTTTCATTTTCTTAACTTTTTAATTTTATAAATATATTCAACTTTCTCTTAACCTTTAATTGTATTTAAAAATTATTCAAAATTTATAAATTACCTTTTTTGTCCTAAATTTTTATTAAAGTAATTACTTTTATGGTTCAAGAAACTACTGGAAAATTTGATATTAATGCTTTTAAGATGGAATGTTAGCACTTTTTTCAACTACCCTATTAGTTTCAGAAGTATTTTTATTAAGGCTTCAATAAATTGTATAATTTATTATTATTATATATTATCAATTTAGATACTTTTTTAAAACAATTTTAAATTTTTTCCTCCAAATTTGGAGATAATTTAGAATTTTTTTCATGTTATTTATAAAGGAGCAGTTATTTTCATTCTTAGTAGAATTTATTTTATTTTACATTTCAATTAATTTACTTAAATTCCTTTCACTTTAAATTTTTTACTTCAGATTTACATAACCTTTTAAATACTTAATTGTAACTTCATCATATGTTCTGAATTTAAAATCACTTATCCTTATCATTTAAATACATTTGAATTTACCTTTTACATTCTTACAGCAATAAATGATTTTTACAAATTTAACTTCTTATTAATCTATGTTTTATAAGTTTGCTTAGTTACACATTTTACATTTATCAATTTACTGTTTTGTTCAGATATTTCACAAATTTTTGAATTTTTTTCTTTATACTTCATGCAGTGACAACTTAGGTATTGTCTCCTTTACTGAACTTTCTTGTGCTTTATATTTTGGTTCTTATTAATTATTTTTAATTTTTTTGTCTTTCCATTTTCAGTTTGTTTAAAACGTAGGAACAGTTTGTTTGTGTATTGTTTATATTTTGAAATTTTTACGCAAATAAATCCGTAGTGCTTTTCCCCATCTCTTTTCTGTCCCTGATGAAGTGGGATAAAATTTGAGTTCAAATTTTTTCTCATTTCAATATTTCTTCATTGTTGTTTTATTTTTTACTTAAATCATTTTTTCAATATAATTATTAACTTATTCTTATTATTTTAGTATTTTGCAGGTTGTGATCAATATCAACTTTTTCTGTTAAACAATTTTAAAATAATGCTTTTATTTTTTTCTATGACAATTTACATTTCTTGAAAAATTTTACCATTTTTAATTCTCTCTCCCTCAAAAGATAGTAATTACTTTTCTTAATAAGAAAGCGTAAAAAATATAAAGCAAATTTTTAACTTGCTTTTATTTTTTTAAATAATAGGTGGTTGATAATATTTTGTAAAATTAATTAAACACCATAATGTTATATATAAGGATGGAATATTTATAAATTAATAAATATGAAATCCGAATTTTTATTCAAGTACTGGCATAGAACCTGCAATGGAACTTTCAACTATTGGTTTTGCGAGTTATATAAGAATATTTGCTTAAACTGCTTCCACACACTTTAATTAATAACATACAACCATTCTGCTTACTTTTCTATAAAAAGATCTTTAATAAATTTTCCTTTAAAAAACTGATTGTGTAAAACAACTTTTGTTACTAATAATAATAAGTCCAATTTAATTAAATAAAATTGATAAAATTACATGAAACTAATAAATCCCAGTTACTAAAATTAAATGAGAGTATATAAATGAGTTGACCGTAATATGCATTTCAACTTTGAATAACACTTAGGATGAAAGATTTTTCTCCATAAAACGTGCATAACAAACATTTCTCCATGCAAGTTTAGTTTGATATTTTTTATGCAGTCTCGCTATGAAATATCTATACCATTAAGATGGTATGATCGAAGAGGTCACTAACCTTATTATGTGATATTCTAATTAGTAAATTAAGTATCTAATTATTGATGATTCCTCTAAACTACTCGTATACGTAAGTATGTATGAATGTTTGTATCTATTTCTCTCTATATATGTAGCTGTGTAATTTCAATCAGATGAGAGCTGTGACAATGCATTTACATGAACCAAGTGCTTATAGAATGTTATTAAATTTAAATAAACACATTAAAATCATAATGTTGTTTTGATTCACCTTCATTTTTGTTCTTAAATATGTGTATAAAAACACTTACTTTTAAATTTAAAAGATTATTTATTCTAGTGACTGAAATTTGTACAGTGACTATTAATTAACTTTTATTAGAATTATTAAAATATTTTCTTTTTATTAATTGAATTTGGAAATGTTTACAATTACGGAAATGTTTCTGCATAATTAACAGAACTATATTGTTTTCATTATCTTTTCCACAGAGTCTGTGTACTAATACGGGAATTTTTCTATTGTAGTTTCGCTTATGTAAAATTATACATTCCAATAATTTATGGTTGACAATTATATTTCTTAATATAAAAAATTTAAAATAATAGTTTTTTTATTTTTAATCAGGATGTTAGTTACATTTATATTGGAAGTAAAGCATATGACTTCTATTTGAAGTATTTTAATGGATTCAGGCTTAACTTTTATCTCATTTATGATCAAATTAGAATAGTTTAACTATTGCCAGTTTTGGATAAATCCTCTCTTTATATAATTAGTTTTACAAGTTAATTGGAGACATCTAAATGGCTTTGTCAAAAGTTTGGAAAAACATTTTTATTTATTGTACAGAATTTTCAAATAAAGGGAATTAGTGATCAAAATTAAAAACTAGAACAGTTTACAGAAAATATTTAGAATAAGAACATACAGAAAATATTATTTGGTTCTTTTTAGAAACTTTTTCCCTTGAACCCTTTTAGGTTTTATAAAAGTACATTTGATTTTTTTGAGAATTTATGTCTGATTTTAGAAAGAAATTAATGTATATTTAAAATAATGTACAATAATATATATGTTTATTTAAACATAATTCCATTCTTTAAGTACGCAAATAATACTTTTTAATTACATTAATATGCAAATGATATACTCGCAATAAATAAAAGTGTTATTTATTGTCAGTATATTATTTGCGTAATGACACGTTAAATATTTTTCTATTCCAAATATACGATAATAATAAATATAAGTGGACGATAACTTGATTGAAATATAATTATTTTTAGTTTTTAATATAAAAAGGGACAAATTTTACGTTATTTAAATATCATTTACAGTTTGAATAATAATCAACATATAATTGCATATTTTCACTATATTTTACTATGTCTATAGAAGTAAGTTTATTTCTTCAAGGTTAGTGATTCAGACTAGATCAGGTTTATAAAAGTATTCGGAATTTATTTACTTAAATAAAGTATGCTCTAAAATTATTTTATAAATAAAGTCAACATTTTTTATTAATTTACTAAAAATGTAGACGTATTGCTACTTTATTATAAGGAAAATTTAATTATGTACATGAATTAAATGATTTTTACGTGAACTAATTTAAATAAAAAATAATTTTATCTTTTATTCGTTAGTAAATTGTCCACTAGTTATATTAAATAATCAAAAAAGAAATTCCTGAATCGCACAATAGAGTGATTTTCGGCTAAATTTTGTAGAGAAATATATTAATGGGCTCAAAGTCAACTACAAATAAAAAATAGCCATAAGTCATACCTGCTGGTAACCACAAAAGATTATGATAAAAAGCCGTTTATACATCACATTGGAGCAATGTTTTTGTTTGAAAAAAATATTTTTTTCAATCACTATGACACTATTTTTTTTATTAAACTTATATTTTTTTCATTAATTTACTCGTTATCTATATATCCTCTTATTATACAAGTAATAATAAGTAAATGCTAATAAAAATATTATAAGTCTCAGTACACATACTTCTTAAATAAGATTTCTTAATCCGGGGATTTTTTATTTTGTTTTAATTTTTTTATTTGCATAAGTATATGCATTTCTACTTATAATGTAATTATTTTTAAGATTAATTAGTTAGAAAAAGTAAATTTATTTAAAAGAAATGAATTGGAGTAGCATTTCCTTTGAAATGCGAAATAAGGCAATTTTAATCTTCTTTATATCGATTTCTCAGAAAAAGTTTTTTTAGTATAAGTAACAGAGATTTCGGAAAATCAAATCAGTCATAATTAATCTAGATTACAAAATAGAAATTCTATTGAAAAAGTATTATGTGAAAATTCTTTTCTTCATCCAATAAAAGCCATTTTCTATACTGAACTTTAAATAGTTTAATCGTAAATTTAAGAAAACATTTCCACTAATTCAATCCAAGCCATTTACACAGCCATTAATAAAAGACCAAATTTCCTTTCCAATAAATCATACTTTCTTAAATGCTTTTGTCATTAGAAGTCATTTTTAGTTTAATTAGTTTGATATAATGTATTAGAATTTTGATTTTAGTGGCATGCATAAATTAATCATTCATGAGAAGGATTTTTTGGAGCACAATGGAATATATGAAAAAATATTTTGGAATTTTAATTTGGGATATATATTCTTTTTATTTATACTAAGTTATTTCGTTACAAGAATTTAAACAGAAAGCGTATTCAATACCTTTAAAACTTGAAGATAAATAATTATGCCATATCCATAGGGGTGAGCATTAAAATTTCCACGGCAGAGGACAGGTCTGTGCATCAACCCAAAGAGATATCACCTCAAACACAGAAGCTGTTTGATCCATTTGCTTCTCTTTCACTGATGTTTGATGAATGAAAAGGAGTTCTATGATCTCTCCAAATGTTTCTATAATCGCTTTTGAGGCTGAACCTGGCCTCATGCGTAAAGAAAACAACCCACCACTGACCAAGCGTCAAATGGACATGTTGATGCGCCTATTGCAAACGTTGCCACCTATGACGTCACGTGAGTGAGACACAAATGACTGGTCTCCTCGCATAAAAACCACGTTTGTGAAGCCTTCGCCGCACTGTTCATCTTGATACCAACCTTCCGGAGCTTGCACCGAGGGAGTATCTGAGTTTAGCCGAAGTTGCGTTTCCATTCCTTCGTGCCCATAATGACAAATACATGTCATCGATACTTGTGGTAGCGTGTGGCCGTATTGGGCTGAACCTCCTGGATGATGCGGAATCTGTGGTTAGAAATTGCTGCCAAAATCTATGAATCATAAACGGACTCACATTCTGACACTTTTATATGACTTTGTCAAGCATCTGGTCTCTCAATTGCTCGCCATCAAAATTTTTCCGTCAAATGATGCCTGGAGGACATTGTTGCTATTTTCTATACCATATTTCTAATCTCAGACACGCAGCGACAATTACAGCCTTTCTTGGAGACATAAATTTTTGTACTCCTTGCAAATGAGGTATTCCAACAGCAGTGTCACTATTTTGCAAAATGTCATATTTTTCAGCTCCTTTTACTTACCAGCTTATTCAAATTTCATTAAGATTGGCTGATTTTTGGGAGAGTTATGGCTTTTTTGTGATTTTTCCTTAATTTTGGTATTTAGTGTAGAATGATACTAATGCGTTTGTTGAAGTAAAAGTTAAATGCCTAGCATGAAATTCACTTTTAAATCTCATGAAAATGTTTTCAGAAAATAATCGTAATTTCAGAGCAAATGTATCGTGAAACTTAAATAAAAGTCGAAAAATATCAATTTGATGATCAAAATAGTCAAAGAAGAAATGCCTTTTTAAAAGTTTAATTTAATATTGTTTTTATTCATTGAATTTCCATAATAAGTTCATGTCCATTTTTAAAGTACAATATATTTATAAAATGTTAGATTTATTGTTGTACTCTACGAATAGATTTGTCATCTATTCTTCTTATTTTGTATTCTTGCGATGTATTTCCTTCTAAAAAGCAAATTATTTCAGTTATTCAAATGGCATGATAAAATTGTATTTAAAAGTATTCGCTGTTTGAAGTCCATGAAATAGTTTCTTCATGAATATTCCCTCTTTAACCTCCATTGATTAAAGGGGCGTATTTTAAGTAAAGTGCTAAAACATACATAGTGCATAAGCAAGGAGATTAACAATATGAAAAATAACAATCTTCAATGAATCATTAAATGAAGTCTTACGAAATATGTCCAAATGGTATGTATTCTAATGTATATTTAATATAGTGTGAATTCTTATTCATTCCTTTTTTTAAACTAGTATTAAAATTTTTACTGATGATTACACAAAATCTATCTACAGTAAAAAAAAACCTACGAGTAAGAAGTTTTAAGAATTAAATAAAGGTATTTGATAATGAGAAAATAGAGTAGGCGTTTTTGCTTGCAGCTTGTTATTATAGCTCTGAGAACAAAATTTTATGCCAACAACGTATAGTGGTTTTAAGCCAACAACGTATAGTGGTTTGTATCTATTAAAACTAATGGAATTAAAAAGAACAGATGAAGTAACTTTCATGCTACTGTAATAGAATTGAAGGGTGATTTCATTTTAAGATAAATGAGAGTCTACATGAACAATATTTCTCACAAAGACTCCGTCAAACAGATTTAATTTTTATGGCTATTTATAATTAATATTGATAATATAAAAATATTATCTTGATTAGCATCTTAACTATATTGATTTACCATTTGTTTATTTAATTTTTACAATTAAAAATAATTACTTGAGTTTACTTATATGAATGCTAGCACCCTTTATTTTTATGACTTTATTTCTTTTAATTTATAAATGTCTTTTTTCTAGTTATTTAGCATTCTTTTTATCAAGCAGAAGACATTCTGAATTCTTTACAAATTAAGAATTAAGTTTTTCCATTTCATCATCACGTTTACAGTTTCTCATTAAGTTGTTAAAAAAATTCAACTTAAAATTTTAATTTTAAAAATTTATTTTTAATGTTGCGCAATATTTTCTTTTTTGTAATATTTTCCACTCTACATCCAAGAACATTTAATAGCCACCACGTAAATATAACCTAGTTTATATTCACGATTTTTAATTAATTTAAATTAACTCAGTAGTTAAAAATTTTTAAGTAATTTTTAGTTTTTTCGTCGGTATTATTTTTATATATTTTTTTATCCAGTTTACTTATAACTTTTTATCCATGTTTCAACTTAATATATTAGCATAATTTAATTTCTTTCATTTTGTATATTTATTTAGGTATGGTTGCTTTGTGTTCTTGATTAATACCTGTTTCTTTTATTTTAAGTGTGTATTGTTTAATTTGTATTAATATATTTTCCCCTACGGTATTAGGAGCAGTATATTTGAGAAATATTTCATCGATTAAATTATCTGACTGATATTTTTTAAAGCCATTTTCCCTTATTTTGTATTTCTATGTTATAAACAGAATATTTTTTGTATTCATATTAATTTAAGAGTGTTTATTTTCATACATGTTCTTCTTCTTGTTATTCATTTTTTATAATTTTTTTCTGTTACATTTTATTTTTAATATTCACTTTGATATTTTATCCTGCTCACAATTTTTCCCTCAACTAACCCAAGAAAACAAGAAATAATTGAGAAACTTAGTTAAATTATGTAGAATCAATAATTGGTTCGTTATTTTCAAATCAAAATTAGTTCTTCATTCGACTTAGTTTTTGGTCAAAGCACTCTTTTCTATCAAGTGAATATTTTAATAAATAAAACTAAAGTAAGATTTCATTATTTTTTAACGTTGTAAAAGTATTCAAACTTAGATTAATATTGATTTTTATGGACATATATGCACTCAAATTTCCTATGAGAAAGCTTGAATATAACGAAACTCTCATTGGTAAAACATTTTAAAATTCCTAACAAAGTTCTTAATAACATAATTCTTTTTGAAGTTGTTTGAGAAAAATTTTGTTTGAGCAGAATATTGCTAAAATGGAAAACTAATAAAATTGTTAACTGGTAAATTTCCGTTATTATAATGAATTTTTACTAGCTAGTATTTTATTATTTGAAATTTAGTCTTTCCTAGTAAAAATTGTTACTTCTTAGTAGTATTTTTTGAATAACTCATTTAATTGAATTTTTTGAATAACTTCATTTTTAATGTTGACTGAGAAACTTATACATACTATTGTTTTACATCATATCATATTATATATATATATATATATATATATATATATATATATATATATATATGTATAATGGTATGTAGGTATGTAAGAGCATACAAACACTAGGATTAAAATTTATTGAAAATGCAGGAATATTTTTTGATTAGATACTGATAAATTGTTTTGTATAAAGCTAAGAATTTTTATTAAATTTCAGGTTTTACTATATTTTAGTTAATTCCAACATGTAGTTCCATTAAAAAGTTATCTTTGAAGAACATATTTCTATGATATATTTTTTTTCAGAAATTTCTAACTGTCAGTAAATAAAATAATTGACAAATTAATTTATCTGAGCAGTTAATGGAATGAACAATACTTTGGAGTTAACAGTTCAACGGTTAGTTTCTTTTTATTCCGTCTTCAGATACTTGTTTAAAAATACTTGAAACCACAAGTCTCAGTCGTTCTGCAGCTTCAAGTGAATTTTTTGCTCTTTGGAAGTGATCGTTTTCTTTTTAAAGAACTCCTTTTCATCTCCTGAATCATATAAAATAACTCGCATGAGCAAAAAGAGATAGCAAAGCATAAAGCAAAACGAAACCAATCCAAACATTACAATTTGAAGTTACAAAGTAAATAGTCTTAAATTTTTAACTGACTAAGTAAGCTTTTCTATAGTAACATATTAATTAAATAGATAGAATCGAGAGAATCAAGAGAATATCGAGAGAAATTAAACACAAAAATACACTTAGTCATACATAGTTTATTCCATCTTAAACTTTTTCTTATTTTTATATTTTATTATGAATAATGTTTTTATCTTTTTATGATAAATCACTTAATTTTTATTCATTTTTTCAAAAAAGTGCATAACATTTGCCTAAGCAAAGAAAAATATGTACTCTTAACTGTAAATTCGTTGAAAATTTCCTTACATGTAAAAATAAATTTTATGTCATATTTTTGGTAATGATTTGCTGAAAATTATTTTGCATGTAAATTTTACTTGAAGTTAAATTGAGCTTTAAATTGAAAAAGCTAGAAAAAATACTTATTTTTAATTTAAAGCTCAAGCTTTCTCAATAAGAGGATAAATGTTTATTTTGTCTCAACTTTATTTTTTGAAGATATTTAATTACTTTCTTGAAATTCATTCTGATATAAAATACATTTATTTTAAAGGAAAACAAAAAAAACATTCTTAAAATATAATAGACAGAATATTGATGACGTGTTCCAGTAGTATCGAAAATCACTTTTTTATAAACAAAAATGTATTAAAAAAGTGCCATTTTCTTTCCGCTTGATGAATAATATCATATCAAATAGAAAAATCAATTTCCTGGATACGGAAATAATTTTGTCTATCTATCATTCTCTCTCCTTTTTTAATGAGATTTCGGCCGAAATATATTGAGTTTAAAGTGAAGTTCCTCTTTATTTCTATTACTTTTTACTTTAAAGAGTTTCCTTCCATCTGTCTCTTGTTAACATAGATGTCTTGAACAATATCTGAATTGAAATAATCTTTTGTAGGCGAGAGTAGCTCTGAAATGCTTAGATTTCTTCCTTTTTTAATTTCTCCTTTGCAGAGTCAAGTTTTTATTATTAATAAATCAACGAAATCAGTTTCATATTTAATAACAAAAAATTGAGTTGTCTTACAAAAATAAAAATTGAATCATGGAAGAAATTACAATACTTGATCATGAAATTAAATCTGGTTGTTTTAATAAAACTACTTTCAAATTATTTTCATACATTTTCATAACTAAAAGTGTAGAAATGCTTTAAATGATTTATTTTCAATTTTTTTTCATCGACTTGTTATCAATATACTTTCAACTGAAATTTCGAAACTGAAATACTAATAATATAATTCGTTTTTTAATAATTATAATAAATAAGCTAAGCCCACCAATTTTCTCTGGCTGTGGGTGTAAAGCGGAAAACATGTATGTAGCTTAGGGGGAACAACGTGATTTGGAGAAATAACTGTGATTACTACTATTTAATTTTGTTCAAAATACTGTTTTGTTCCCCAAAATGAGGTCTCATGTATAGCTCAATTAAAATTTTTTAATGGGGTGTGGAAAACTTGATAATTTTCTTAAGTTATAATACTATTAAATATTGAAATTGGTATCCCTTCATCCACGTTCAGATGTGCTACTGATTGGTGGTGCATTCGGAAAACAGAAAGCATGCTCTTTACGATGGTTTAAAGCAATGGGTTTTTCAAAAACGAAGAAATAATATTATTTTTTAAAAAAATTTACTATAGTGCAGTATGAAGAAAGAGAGATCATCTGCTTTACCTATTTTTTATATACCGAAAACGTTTACAAATAATGACAAATTTTAGGAGGTAAAAGAAGCACGAAATCGATTCTTGAGGCCATTAGAGTTACTAGCCATGTGCTTAGCTGCTTAAGCAATATTAGACTGAATTGAAATCATTGCTAATATCATTTTAAATTAATTAGAATGTTTTAAGTTAGTCATACACATTGACTTCTTGATTATAAGTTTTCTTCTATTCCGCATAGCATTTCTTAATTCAATCCCGGACGAAAATTTAACGGAAATAGAAACTAAGAATTTGATTTAGACAGGTAATAGAACTTCCTTAGGGAAAAATTATATAACTTGAAATATCACTTAATTCGAAATAAACACTTGGAATAAATCTAAAATGCTAAATAGATATTTAAAAATAATGCTGAAAATTGCAGTTAAAGAGAAGTTGTTAACACAAACAAAATCTTAATTATGAAAAAATTATTAACTTTAACATGAAAAAACATCCTCATTATAAGGGTGATATTTTGTATTACAAGCTGGAATATATTCGAATCTTTTATTCAGTTCTTTACAAAGTTGATTTTAAATTTTTCTGTTCTTCACAGATTTTTAAATGGTCACTGCTTTTCTAGCAA
Organism: Latrodectus geometricus; assembly: GCA_026290005.1. Lineage (NCBI taxonomy): Eukaryota > Metazoa > Arthropoda > Arachnida > Araneae > Theridiidae > Latrodectus > Latrodectus geometricus. The sequence goes on from JAPDSC010064003.1 coordinate 276,306, forward strand.
TAAATCAAGGAATAATTCATAAATATTATTTTTTTAGTAACTTGTATAAGCAATTTGGCCCTTAAGAAAAAAGAGTTTCCAGACAAATACTATAAACTTTTTCATTAAAAATTTACATTTATACATTAGTGATAAAAAAAAATGAAGCAATATTTGTATAATATACAGTTCAAAAATTAATTTTGTATAGCATAAAATAAATAAGTTAATTTTAAAAACTAAAATAACACTGATATGTTACGCTAACAGTGCGATAATCATATATATTTAACTCATTAAAACTAGCTGTTAAAGTTTATTTTTCTAAGCGCATATACGAAATAATTTACCTATCTTATATATATATATATATGTATATTGTAATAATTATAATTAAATTAAATAGCTTTATTTAAAAAATTATACTAAAATTAAAATTTCCCCACAAATTTTGACCACCGTATTTATAAAGTACTATACAAATTATTTTTGTTCCTAAGAGTGATGTGTAACTTGTAATATATTGCGTACACATATCCCATATACAGTAATATATTTCAGGATATGCGTGTTTTTACTTATGAAATTCACAAGTATGTATATTTTAGATATTGTCATAAGGAGAAAAGCTAAATAGTCAGCCATCATTAATGAAATCATGATGAGAGGGAAATATTATACAGTACGCATATTTCTTTATGACAACTTGACAAATAAAGTCATTTGCCATTTTATTAAATTTGTTTACCAATTCTAAGCAGAATATTTTAGAAGAATTTTACTGTAATTTAAAAAATAAATTAACGATTGAATTCTTATCGAATGAATATTTTTTCGTATATTTTTATAAATATCAAGTAAAATATCCCTAGATGCAATTTATTAATTTTTTTAAGGTAACGAATATTTGTGCATAATTTTAATCATTCAACTATTTTGCTGTAATTAACAATTACAAATTATTTTACAACATTTGCTTTTTAAATATAGAAACTTGAAAGAAGAAGTGAGAACGTTATAATGCAAATTTAATGTTTATCTACTTTACTGTTTTAAATCTTTTCTTTCATTTAATGTTCTTCAATCCATGAAAAATTGTGTTAATATATGAATCTATTTTACGATTTTTCTAGTTTTTGATTAGCTTTAATAAGTTATAAATTTTGAATAAAATATTTTATTTATAATATGATGATCACTCCAGTAAGTGGTATTTTGTTATGAATTTAAATACCTGAGATATAATAGTATATTAAAAATTATATTACATTAAATAGAGGAATATTATAGTTAACCAATAAAGAAACTAAAATTAACCTATTATCTATCTAATTATAATTAATAAGCTAACTAGAAATATCCCACATATTACATTTAAATAAATTTATTTAATTAAATTTGTCTGATACAACAAAACAAAGTAGAGTTAAAAAATAAAACGAAGGAAATCCTTACTCAAGTTGTTATAAAGTACAACTATGCTATAAGACACTGTATGCCCATGCACATAGTTTGAATTCATCAATTTAATGAAAATAAGCACAAATATATACAGAGCCCTTACAATTCCACTGAATGTGAAAAACATTGAACATAGAAAAAATAAGATGTCATTTATACAGGAATAAGGTGACGCAAAACGATAAAAAATAATGTCAGCAAGGTAATATATTTATAAGGAAGCAACTGACATGATCTTGACATTGATTATTCTCTTTTATTTAACAAATTACATTCATAAATTGCTCAGCGTTGTAGGTGGGGAATATTGACTAGCCGTGTTCCATGAATTTATTTTAAATGCATTCTTTGGGAGATTCAATCATGGTTAATAGGTTCAGCTAATGAATACATTTTCTTTTAGCCAAGTTATTGATAATGATAATTCAAAGAGGATGACAGTTATCCTCTATTAGCGGGGAATCGGGATTTACAGCACCTGTAGAAAGCCTGACATAAAACGGCAGGATGCCATGAACAGAGGTAAGCAAAACGCAAGTCTTTAAGAGATACTATTATTAGACAACCAACAGTGAGTTTTCTAAAAATGATTTGCCTTGCTACATTTCTCCCTCAATCGATGAAAGAAAATAGTTGAATAGTAGTAAATCTTTTGTGTCCATAGTGATAAATAACTGATGCGTGTAGATTTCTGTACATGTTTGAGGTATGACTGTCTGGAACACATGTCTTCTCAACGATGTTTACTTGCATGTGTAATGTATCAAATTTTATTTTCATGAAATTTCAAATATGTTATTTGAAATTTAATATTCGTCATGCATATATTAAATAATTGAAATGCTCAGAATAAATAAATTTATTCGGTTGTAGGAAATATGTATAGAAATGGTTTTGTAGATCAACAACACCATTTTTTAAATTTTGGTTTCAGATCTAAGAAAACAATCAAAAGTTAAACTGCACTAAAAATGCTTCTATTTATGCATCTGCAGTTCAAATTAAGACTTGGTAATCATTCATAAGAGCTTTTGTTTTTTATGTATTTGAACACAAATGGCTAATATTCTAACTTAATATTCACTTTATGAGAAAATATAACAACTTATAACAAAACTATTTACATTCTCTCATATTATTGTAAATTAAAAAACTACATATTTAAATGAATATCCTCAATATTATTTAAATGTGTTTAAATATTCATTGCTATTTGTAAGTGGTTAACAGTTACATTTATTTTTAAACCATTTAGTCTATAACTACTAAATGTAAGTTTGAGTAAAAACAATGGTACGTAATTTGCGTATTTTCTTTAACTATACACTATGCAGGTTCAATAGAGACTGTAGTTGTAATCTTCAAGGCACTGCAAAATAAAAATGTATTCTAACCACATAAAATATAGATTAATATTATTAGAAAATTTAATTTTTCAAATTATCTAAATATTTTTTAATTAGGATTCAAGAAAAGAGCACAAGAAACAGTTTCATGTATGATTTCAATTAGACACTGATAAGTATTTATAATGTATTAATTATCATCAATAACTGGTAATTTTTTTATATAAACCGATAAATTTTAATGATAAATTATAATTATGAAACTAACAATAATGAGTAATTATTGATAGCAGTAGTGAATGTCATTTAATTGAAATGCAAAATTTATAATATATTTAAAAATAAATTTAGAATTTAAAAATTAATAACTGACATTTAAAATAAACTTATCTACTTTATAATATATAAATACAGATAGATAAATATTCATTAAAACCTTGGCTAGTTTAATACGACAAAAAATTCTATTAAAAGAGTCTCTTTCACATTTGTAACTCTTAAAAATACAAATGTGTCTTTAGAGGAATGCTTTAACTTAAGAAAATTAAGTCAGTTATAAAATTTGCTTGAAGGAAAATAGTTAGATTATGCAGGAAGAAAAAATTTCCATGAAAGTTTTACCTTTGAGTATAATAATTTGAAATAAGTATTTTGACAAAGTAAATTAAAAATAACTGTTTACTGTGTAAATGTGAAAACAGTATCGTAAGCAAATTTAAGCCTTTCAGGAAATATATATTAGGAAATCAATAATAAATATTTGTTGTATAGAAAATATTCAACAGCATAAAATTTTCTTTGTAAAGTTAATTAAAAGTAAATTCATTTGAACTAATCATCACAATTTTCGGCCAGCCCAAGCTTTCTATTGGTCAGCGTGCCTGACTGCGGAAAGGGAGGTCTTAGGTTCAAATACCGGTTCGGACATGAATGTACTTTCTCTTTCTCTCTCTTGTGGCATTTCCTTGTACGATTGGAGTATGAATGGCTACCTACCCTATAAATGGGTGCCTATGGTGTGTGCGTACTGAGGAAGTAGGATTCCACATCAAATTGGTTCAGTTGAAAAAGATGAGCAGTGCACCCCATATTACCAGCCTGTCTGGCACTCGACAAAAAAAAAAAATCACATCTTTCGTAAAAAGGAAATAAAAATTTTTATACCTTTGGTTTTTGTTATATTCTCAACTAACAAAAAATTTTAAACTATAAAATTTAACATAAAATATTAAACATATAAGCAGCTAACATATAATATTACTTTTAATTTAAACAGCTAACATATAAAATTAATTAAAAGTAAATTTATTTCAACTAATCATCACATTTTTTGTAATAAGAATAAAAAGATTTTGTATACTTTTGGTCCTCTCTCTTTTTATAATCTCAACTAAAATAAGATATTTAATTTAGATTTTTTCTTTAAATTTTGTTACCATTAAATATTAAAAAGAAAGTTTTCTCATATTTTGCGCTGCTACCTTACCTTGTATTGAATAAAGTTTTTAAGAAACATTTTTTTCATGAGCAATTCAGATTTATGTTTCAATCAGAAAACATTTTGCATTGTTCCTTTACTTACGATGTAAATCATTCATAAAAATATTTATTTTTAGCCCTTCGTTACACTCTGTGATTACTTTAAAATGCAAATCTGTGATTACAAAAAAATTTTTTTAGCAGAAAGACACATGTCTGTAATTATATTTACTATATTTTATTTAATCCTGATAAGAGAATTTGAAGAAAGCATTGTCCAAACTTCATGCCATTATGCCGCACACTAAGATCTGCATTGCGTTTTGTGTTGGAAAAGTTCAACTTTGCAAACCTGTAGAAAATTTTCTATTTTGAACTTTATTCAATATTTAAATACACACAGTAGTTAACCAATCTATTATTTTCATGATAATCTTGTATATTTATATTAACTTATGTAATGAAAAAGAAATTAATGACTTTATTTAAATGCAAGAATGTTTCCAGAAAATTATTATACTCAGAACAGTTTGATCTTTTACGTTAATTTTAGCTCAATACTTTTGTGTTAACACAGTACATTACTTTCTCAATATACTTGACTTGAGAGAATTGGCTTTATTGAAGAAAGTTGTCAGAATCCAACAAGCTTCCATAACCATGTAAGAAAAGTTTCTTTTGTGACACGCAAATTCTTTTGTTACACCTTTTATAAGTTACAAATGGATCCTGGACAGCGTCATCTAGAAAATAGGGATTTGCTTTAGTTCTCTAAAAGATAAACATTGGAGGCATGGAATTACTAGCTGCGTTAATACATGTTTCAACATTCTCCCTTTCACGTTTCAAAGAATCCTTAACTTTTATAAAAATCATTTAACATAATCTCTAAAATCATTAATCTCTAACAATAAAAATCAATTAACAAACAATAATATTTCATGATTTAATGTATTGCCTTTTCAACCTTAATAAAACGAGTTGCCCAGAACCGGATGCTACCTAGTTTTATAGGAATGTCCCGTGTCTACGATATTTGTCAGAAAACAATATTAGTATATTTCAAACATGATGCAAATTCTGTTTCAATTATTTGAAATAAAAGTTGAAATGGTGTTATCAGATGCCGAGCTTAACTAAAATAAAGCTTTCAGCAATTATAAACTGCAAAATAAAATTTAAAAGATTTTAATGGAATTTTTCTAAATATTGGTTAAGATAAAGGAAATTGTTCATTTGTGATTCATTCTACTCCGAATGATATGGAGGCTATTTACAAATTTCAATAATTTTCCATCAGAGTGAAGCGTTAATGTAAATCAAGAAATTCGCTTAAGTTTTACAAATACTCCTATTTTATCCACCTACAAGGTTAGATTCAATTTTCCATCATATACTATATATTACTTATTGGCTCAATATATGTAAGGATATTTTTGTTCTAAAAATGATATATGTACAAAATATGAGGATTTATGACATAACAAAATATGAGGAATTATTTGACATAGAAAACATTTTTTAGACTGAAATTACAGTAATTCAAGTAATAAACTTAATAATAGAAAAATACTCATTTGAAATTAAAAATAAGTAAAACTGAAATGGGAATAATAAATTATACTAGCGCGGAATAATTGCGAAATAAAGAATGTTTCCAGCACTATTTTGATACTTTTTCCAAGGAATTGACACTATTAACGGTATCAAAAAACAAATATTTAGCATGTTTACTTTACAGATTTATTTTGGTTTAAAAGTAGAAATATGCTTTTATTTTCAATAATGTATGAATAGGAAATAAAATTAATTAAATTTTTCTTAAAAAGGGGATTAATCAAATTTACTTTCCAAATTTTAACTCAATACATTTTTTTTTATATGAAATAAATTTATTTTTAAAAGAAAATTAACTATGCCATTTTATTATTATTTTTAATTATATTCTAGCTCTTAGAGAATACCTGTTTTATTCAATGAAAAAAAATATTATTAATGTAAAAAAAATATTTGTTCATAAATTAACATAATAAGAATTTTGACTTTCATATCTTAAATTTTAGACTCATTTTTAAACAATTTTATCATTAGACTAAAACGAGCTGAAAGCAATCTTTAGAATAATTTTTTATTCTTTTATTAAATAACCCTTTTGTGGTTTGTTTAGCTGCATAAATAATTAATAGGAAAGCATTATTTTCCCTTTCAGTTTGCTGTCTGGTTGATGTACCAGTTCTCAATTGTTTTCTCCTAGTATAAATTATTATTTAACCTTAATATATGTAAGTTATGATCAACTATCATAGTGTTAAAAATTCATCAAAATTAATGTTATATAGATTTTAATAATTATTGTTTCAGTATAAACTTGAAAACAATCCTCATAAAGATTCAAAGTTAAGTTCCTATATTTATCAAAAAGACAAAGAATCATATACTTTGAAATATATAAAATTTAAATATTACTTTTTTTAGTTTAATAATGAAATATGTTCTTTTTTATTTGACTTAATAGTAAAAAAAATATTGTAATACATTATTTCAACTATTGATTTTTTTATTCCACGAAATTTTCTAAAATTATACTGAAAAATTATTATATTTTATTAGTGAATCTATAATGAAAATACTATTTGTCTCAAATCAATCATTGATCACAATTATGTACTTTTCCATTTAGGATAATACCGATTTAGTAGTTGATACTAGAAACATTTCTAATAGAATCAACAGCAGTGTTGAGTTTAAAACTAATTGTAGTATGGAAGGAATGCGTTAAATGTTCCTATGTTATGCATCTATAAATGGATAAGATGCACAGGGTTAGAAAATGTTTGATTTATTTGTACAATCAGTTTCATTTTAAAACAATAATGTGGATGTAAATTTCAATTGAGGTTTTATATATGAATTGGACAAAAATGCTTGAAATTATTTAAGACTAGTAACCATATCTGGCTAATTTGTTAGATAGTTATGTCTTTTACACTGATATTACACTCACAGTTATAATTTCTACGCAAAATTCATTTCATATAAAGCAAATAATAATAAAAAGGAAATATAATCCGAGTGTATATCTTTGTCAAAAAAACAATCAAACTCTCAATGATTCAATAAAAACTATCAATCAAAATTTATTTTATCTCAATGATACTTGCAATCCAGACTTTAATTTAGTGCTTAATCTTTCAATGCATACAGTATTGAAATAATAATCTTTTGTTCAATTAAACTAAGACACAATACTAAAATGTTTCTTTTCGATTTGTAGGAAACCGTACCGATACTGATTAAGCAACTGGCACATTATCACATGATAAGATTTCAGAGAAAATGTTCGATAGACAATATTAATGACTAGTATCGGATAGGACTAAATAAGATTGTTGTGAGCAAGTTTCGAGGAGATTGAGATATAAATGGAAAGAGATTGCTTGTGTTTTAATTTTCTTCAGACTTATTTGCATTACAATATTTGTTTCTGTTATGAAATTAAATTGAATATGCCAAAATCACTAAACAACTGAAATTCGTATCGCTAGAATTTTTACAAACCTTTTGAATTTTTTTCGTCAATTTTTTCTTATGAATGGAATTAAACAAACGCATGTGTATTTTCTCAGTATAGGATAGGATTAGAATGGAAATTGAGCAAAGTAAACTTGTGAGCAAAGCCTTCAAATTTATAAACTTATTCAAAAATACATTGGTAAACAATTTAATAGAATAATATGTAGTTCATGGATTAAAGACTACAAAACAACTCAAAACTTTGTATTTTATATAAGTATTATAAATAGTTTCAATAAAGGTTGATGAAAATAATTAATAGTATTTCGTTTCCCTTATTCAACGAGTAATTGTATTATGTTATGAACTAGCAACTTCTGAATATAAATTGATTAGAAAATTAATTTTAATTATTTCAGTGATTGATTAATCATTTAATTATATAATGATAGAAACTTGGTTACTCCATAATTTGAAATAAGTCCTTGGCAATAAAAGAGAAATTGCAAGAGTGTTTGAATGAAAACATTTAAATACTGGTATAAACATTTCAAGTGTCTGATATACAATTCATAATAAATTATTATAAATTCTAACACAAAAAATGCTCCCTGGAAACCTTAATTTTCAAACTGTAAAAAAATCGAAAGAAAGAAGAAACTCGAAATAAAAAAAGAAATTCTTGAGTTTGTAACTATACAATCGTGTCTCATTTAGCTGCTATAGAATACTATTTAGAATTAAAGTAACTTCCAAATTTAAGCAGAAACTTTAGCTTTCACAAGAAACACATATTTTAAAATAACTTGTCAAACGTTAGTTTTTGTAGTATAAAAGTTTATTATGATATAGTTTAGAAATAAGCACTGTTCTTATTTTCTTGTTTAATGGCTTGTTTACCAACTTTTTATTTCGTTTTTTTAAAAGATAATAAAAACACAATTTATTCATATGTCCGTCAAAGTGCTCTATCACATTTTTGCTACCGTAATGCACATTCACATTTTTTAATTTTTTTTTTAAATCAAAATCAATATATCTTTGCAAGATGAATTAATCATAAATTTGTATTTACAATATGATTGGTAAAGAAGTTCTATATATTTGCGTATATTTTGAACAATCTCTTTGAAATTAAATGTTTCCGTTTCTTTTCAAAATAGATATAAGTTAAGCTTTCACTTTAATATTTCCATAATTTATGTGTATAAATCTTACAATAACTGAAAATTTTTTACAAAAGGAAAGATAAAACAACTTCTGTAAATCAAGGATCCAAGGGACCGAAAAGCTGATATCAGAATTAGTCCTCTTACCTGCCGTTCTATGCGAATTGCGTGGTCCTATCAAAATTCTCTCTCGAAGTACTTCACCCATTCCGCCGAGTGCCACCCCCTCATCACGATGAAATAATATGCAGAATTCTAGGGAGATTTTTTTTTTTAAAAAAAACAGTCTTTTTCTTGTTTACGATTTTTTTTAAGATTCCTGGGTTCATGGACTTGGATCCTTGATATGTCTTATTCCTCATGATCTAGCCGCAGGCTAGATCATGAGGAATAAGACAATAACAAATTTTTAGAATCAGATTTTATGCAATTTTTTTTATATGAAATTCAAACTTTACAAGCCTTTAGAAACTTTCTGATATGAATCAGTTATTTATGAATAACCGATGAATATATGAATTGATTAAATAGAATTAAATACATATGAATTTTATGTGAAGTAATACGCACACCATCTGCGGAAGATGACTATTAAATCCATTTGAATCGTTGTCTTAAATGCTCATCATTAAATGATGCTGTGAACCAGTCCAGATTTTTCAGTCTGACATTGACCTTCTCAATGAAGCTATTGCTGGGAAACACGTTAAATAGACTGCCTGTTAATGATATCAACAATATAAGCAACTTGAATTGTTGAAACAATTATAGCACCGTGAAACACAGAAATGTGACAGAACCATCAGAGTTCTTACGTTATTTGCCAGATATGCATAACCATACTTCTAACCAAATTATTCTTTTATCTTCTAATTATTTTGTTAAGCATTCGGTAAATTTATTATGGTTTTATGAATGTTTTATGCTTTATTTTTTAATTTTAAATTTTAGGGCAGTTATATATAAATGAAATCATTATTGTATACGTCTAATGAGTTTACACCCAGGATTGAAACAAGAAAAGCTGCAAAAAATGGAATGACAATTTTTTTTAGGATGTTGATCTCTTGTTAATTTAGAGCACAGGACGTATTTCATTTCAAAATTTAACATACAGTGTCCACAATTAAAATAAGTTGAGGTTAAGGCTGTTTTGAACTCACTGTAAATTTCTTTAAGCAGCGATAACCATTGTTCAAGAACTCTGCTCGTCTGCTTGCTGAACGAAAATAACTTTCCTCCTTTTAAAACTGTAATCTAAACTGCTAGTGTCAGGGGTTACCTATGCATGACTGTTAGTGGTAGAGAAAATTAAATATGGCTCGGATGACTCTTCCTTTTTACATTTCTACAGATATTATTTTGAATGACAATATGTTTCTGTTTCACTTTTTAAGAGTGCATCGATTTTACCTACTGTATCAAACAAAAGTGCTTTTGGTTTCCCCAATAAATGAGAATCACGAATGAAAAGAATATAGACTACATAACTAAATGGTTTAATTTAAAAAGATAATTTTTAAGCATTTTACCCTATTTAATTTTAGCATTTCAATATGAGAGACTTCATTTCGGGGTGCAAAACAGCATTTTTAACAAAGCTAAGTAAAGAAATAGTATGTTTTCAATTTTATGTAAAAGCTAAATATAATTTTCTACTTAAAAACATGGTTCATTAGTTATATAAGATTTAACAGTGTTTAATTGTTACAGAAAATTTCATTCCTTTTATAAAAACTTTATTGCACTATTGTAGAAATTTAATATATTTATGTGACTTAAAGATTCAACCGAAATATTTGCAATTTAATTTAATCATTAGTTGTGAATTTATCTGCTACAATTCATCTGACTACGTAACAGTCGAGAAGTCTGAGATGCTCGCAACTGGGTATAAGAGACATTTCCTGATTGATTTTAGTCTAATGAAGATTTCTGCCATGTCAAGTAGATTAAGTTCACTTCTTTTGAAAGACTATTAGTGTAATATGTTTCCTTGATAAAACTAACTTTTCCTTAACCTCGATTTTCGATGCGTCCCTGTTTTCTTCATTTATTGGTTTAATAAATCAGGATTTCAATACACTTCATTTTCGTACAGACAAAAGCTACGAAAGTGTATCACTAAGGAATACAAATAATCGACTTGGGATTTAAATGAGGGATGAGATTCCATTAGTTTGTGAGAGCGAAGTGACCAATTTACT
>JAPDSC010064003.1:311541-374623 GCA_026290005.1 Latrodectus geometricus
TATGTATGTATGTATATATATATATATATATATACAGCAACATTACATATATAATTATGAAATACATACATATATAATTATGAAATTTATATGTATGTATACATATATATTTCATAATTGCTTTTATGCAACAGATTTTTTATTTAATAACTCATATACTCATATATATATGTATGTTCATATATATATATATACATATATATATATGTGTGTGTGGGTGTGTGTAGAGTGTGTCAGTGGGTTATTAAGCAACACACAATTTAATTACTACATAAATATTAAACAAACAGCAACATATAAAAAGACATATCTAAGTTTTAGTAGTACCAAGACGTATTAGTAAGCAATATAACATGAAGACAATTATCGGCGGAACACCTACTCGTGTCTGCAAAGCAAAAGTAAGTCCCTCTTACTTCTTTACAGTATCACTTAACTGGTGTCGCTGAGTATTTTCTAATATCTGAGAACATGCGTAATGCTCTTTAGTAACTAGCGACATGTGGTTACGATTTTGTATCCTGTATATGTATATATACATTGTAATTTTCATGTTAACATACCCTATAAAATATTCTAATTTATAGTTATCTTAAATATGATGCTTAATACACCCAGTAAAAATTATTCCTTACATATATCTCAGTTATCATATATCTCTTATAAATTAATTCTTACAGGAAAAAGTATTTTGGGAAATTTTGAACAAAAAGTAATGTTTATTTCAATGTGCAATCTATTTTACTTCTGAGATTTCTAATTTAGAAAAATCTATTGTTGTTGTTGTTGTCGTGTGCCAGCCAGGCCGACAATATGTGGTGCGCTGCTCCACTTTTCCAACTGAACCATATAGAAAAATCTATTAATAAGATAATATAAAAATACTGATTCAGAAAAGATACTCATGTTTTGCTTGATAATAAAAATTCATATAAAAACATATCCGTTTTTATATTTTGATATCAAAAAAAAAATTCTTGGACTAAGGTAAAGTTTATTTTTTTTCATAACACTCGTTAGACTAATTATGAATGCTTCAAATGTTCTTAGAATACATTTTCTAACATTCAATATAAATGTAGCAAACATTTTCCGAAAGTATTAGTGCAAAATGCGTGAAGTAATTTTAAAAAGGAAGCAAAAGAAGTTTATAATTTAATAAACATCTCTTAATGAATTCAGAAAATTGTTCAGCAACAGAAAAATTATTTATTAGGGAAATTTTTGTACTAGCCGAGTGAAATTTATTCATTCCCTACTTCATTAAATTCAAATCTTTCTTTCCTTATGAACTGTTATTTTTGACCTGAGTTAATTCAGAAGATGCTAATATATTTCTCTCTTCTCATTTTTCTTTTTTGAGATTTCATTAATATTTAAATTGACTTTTATGTCAAATGGATTTCAAAACAGCTAACATTAAAATTCTTTTAGAGACGTTATTAACAGAAATATTTTTGATGTGAATAATGTTATTTCATTTGTCTGGCACAAATTCCCTTATTATTTGTAATATAGATTAATCTACAGTAAATAAATGGTATTATTAAAAATACTTGTAATTGTCTTTATTTTTTAATTACTCTTTTAAAGTTATGAATTTATTATTTGAAATTACAAAAGGAATGAATGCATATTTTATTATATGTATTTAGTTATTTGAAATCCAAGCGAAATTGATTTTATGGACCATAATACTTTTATAAATTCATTACGAATAATATTAATTTTGCATATAAAATGTTTTTCAAAATCGTTAGGAAATAAATTAATGAATTACTTAAAATTTTTTTTATATATAATTTAGATTTTCCTATTATTTTTAAGAATAAAACACATTTTTACACTTTAATCTTATTAATAACATAAATTAATTGATTTAAAATAATTATATAGTTCTGAGATTGTGCAGTAAGAAAATTATTTAAGTACTATTATTATTATTAATTTCAGTATTATTTAAAATTTAATGATTGTTTAAATAATTTAGATACGTTAATAGAAGTAAAAAATAATTTTTAATAACAATGGAAAAAACTAAAATAAATTCATGTAATATTTGAATATTAATAGGTAACACAAAATATTTGAAAACATCAGATGCAAAATCGAATAGTTCTTCTACGCAGAATTAATTTCTGTCTACTTACTAGGTGAATTACTTTGTATAATGTGACCATTTAACGCTTAGGTGTGTGAAAGACTTATTTTTGTTGACATAAGCAATTTTTGGTTTTAAGGAGGAATTCAGATTTAAATTTGCAGTAAAATACTCATTTTGAAAATTACAGCTTCTTACAGTTAAGAGAATTTACTTCTAAAATACTACTTTGGAAGGAAATAATGATTTTGAGAATTTAAGCATGAATAAAATAAAAGCAGGCTTAAATTTATTTATAAATCTAAAAATTATTAATAGAAGTACGAAAAATATTTTGTGACATTACGCTGATGGTAATAAAATAAATATGAATATTTTATTATATTTAGTTAATTAAATCAGGTTTAAAATAAATGGTTATTAACAACAAATAATATTTGTATTTAATATCTGTGCAAGGATTTTTGAATGAACTATTAAACAAAAGTACTCTAGAAATTATTAAATTCAAAAATATAAATATTTTAAGTAGTGGGCTAAGGAATTATGCTTTTAAAAGAGCTCATATCATTACTGAAAATAATTAGAATTCCATCTTGATTCCATAACCTTTACTATTAAATACATAACAAAATGTTAGAAATCTTAGTTAATAAATTGCAACCATTTAAGAGCTGTTTTCATAGTTAATTATTTTGAGCTATGTGAATCTTGCAATTCCTAATTCAACTGTAATACGCTCTTTCAATATTTAAACATATGGAGTCAGTAATTATTCATTATCATTATTTATAAGGAAAAGTCCTTAAGCACGAATTCAAATATTTTCTCTTATTTTCTCTTGAGTAATGTGGGAATCAGGGATCACGCTAACGTGAATACACACGTCACCATTTTATTTTATGATTCTTTCTAGGGCTGTTTCTAGAAGTTTAATCTATCTGCTGACGTAAAAATGTTAAATACAAATATTTTGGTTCGATTTGATGCCTTATGCAATATGATACCTTAAACAACATTGACTAGTATATGAAGTAATAATAATAATAATTAAATTTAACTATATGAGATAAAGAAAACATTGATATACAACTCTATAAATTTTAGTTAAATATGCAATTAAATTTAATTTACGTCGTAAATATATTAAACAATATATTATTTTCTATAATAGAAGGTTAAATTATGTGGTTATTTTAATATAAAAAATTTATTTCTTGAAGGCAAGTTAAAACTTTTAATGAGTTCTATAACAAACACAATATTTTAGATGAGGATCAATTTGAATTATTTTGTTATTTGTTATTTTGTTATTTGTTGACTTGGGATAACTTAATCGTGTATACATCTTTACAGTGAAGTACCAAAAGTTTGTGTTTATTTTTTCATGTTAATTGAAAATGATTTTTATTAATAAAATCAAATTAAGTTTTCATTTGGTTTTTGGCAGTGGAGGTCAAATTTGACTTTTTGGTTATTATTTTTATAGATGATAATTTATATTCTTAGACAGATATATTGTAATTTTTATCATATAAAAAGGACAGGAATTACATAAAAGAAATAAAAATAAAACAACTAGCTCAATATTGTCTAAATTTAACTTTGACTCCTAAAAGAGATTGAACAAAGCATGATAATATGGGAGTGGGCATGATACTCTAAGACCACAGCACCAGAAATAAATTTAATTTTTTAAAATTTGGCAGCTATGATGTTGATCTATGAATTATTCTAAATGAAACTATAGCTGAATGAAAAATTCCTTTCGAAAGAATTTTATTCTTACTTATGTAAAAGATTAAAATCCTGCATCTTTTTTTCTCTATAGTTTTTAGACAAAATGTATTTCCTATTAGTTTGAGTCAGTGACATCGGAAAGGACGATAGGAATAAAGAACTGTGTCTGACGATAAGAATAAAGAGCTGCTTCAGTTTGCTTACGTATGCAGAAACAAAAATAGAATAAAATGTTTCATACCATAACAAGTAAACCAAGATGAAACTTTTTATAGATGCAACCAACTAAAAATTGTTTCCTCAGTAAGTGTGGCTTACATGCATTTTCATCTAAATGACTCATGCAGAAATCAACCTCTTTCATTCATGTAACTGTTTCATTTATTCAAGAGACGAGAATACTCTCATCATGCGCATGAAGCGATACATTATTATCAGAAAGCCATGAATGCAACAACGATTGATTACACAGTACTGATGAGGAACAATGAATTATGAGAGATTCTCTACATCAGAACAATTAATTTCATTGGTGATTTCAATCGAAGTAAAAAGTTACTCACTTTTGATAAGGCCATGATATTTCTGTACTTTAGTGATCGTTGTTCAGTGTAATTAATGGTCATTGGCAGTTATATCTTATATTGGAATAGATTTTCCAAGTGTTTATACAATCTACATGACAAGCAGCGCACCCATCACGCCCAAGATATAGTGACAAGCTGGTGAAATGACTTCATCTCCAGGAAGACGGTAAATTCAGAAAAAAACATGATAAAGACAATTGTCACTGAGCGGAGTATGGCTCACCCTGTAATAGCAGTAGAATTGCCAGTCAACTCGAGGTGGCTTCAAGAGGATATCTAGGTTTTCCTCTAGCTGCACGTGAATACGGCCCACCTTCCCCCGAGAGGACGCAATAACCCAGCCCTCATATGTAATGGTAACGCTCTTTGCTAGGGTCTCATCACGCTTTCGGGCTTTGTGTTGTGATTTTTCTTAAATAAATGGGGAGTTCATTAAAAATGAAGAAAACGCTTAAATAAAATTTAGAATAATATATGAATTTTAACCTTTTAAAAAGAGGGAATTTACTTATAAAAATCTTTAACCCTGTTTTATTTTACTTGATGGAAGAAAAGTAACATTAGCTGTATGTTATGCTTTTCAAGCAAGTATAAAAATGCAAAAGTATTTAAGGACGCAAGGAAAAATTAAAACCATAATCTTTAATTATAAGCAATAATTTAATTATAAATGGTACTTAAACATATAAAATAAGAAAGCAAACACTAGTCTTGAAAAGTATGGATAAAATATGCATTAAAGTAAATACTTATTTCCTCTTGAAATATTTGAAAATTAGCATTTTCCTAGATAAAAATATTATAATATATTTAAAATTTAAGAATTTATAAATATGAAGGTCACCCAGAAAATTATTGTTTTTTTTTATGAAATGTTTGAAACAAAATATTTATTAAAAAATAAAACTGGTATAAATATATGATGCTTTCTCCATTTCTTTACACAAGCATTTGTAATATCTAGTTTTCAGTTTTAAAATTCCAATACTACAGCAAGCTTCCCCCAATTAGTTGTGTTAGAGGATTGTATGAAATTACATATAAGCAATGTACATATTTAATCATAAATTTTCACATATATAATGTACCTTTAAATATTTATGTAATTTCAAACCCGATTTTAATTATTGATTTGAGAGTACCATATTAAGTTCTCAAAGATTCTTTTAAGAAATGTTTTCTAATCACAAATTATTACAAAAAGTATGCATTGAAACATCATTCGGAATAAAAAAGTGTGAATCATTATTATGCTTCGAAGAAATTTCTTCTTTATTCTACATTTTTTAAGGCATTGTATTGGTGGACAAATAAAATTAAAATCGAACTATTTTCAGATATTCTTCTAAAGTTACGAAACATTTTAATGGATTAATCTACAACTTTACTTTATACGGATACTACGACATGTTCACCTGGCTATCATGAATGTAAGTGATGAAAAGTTCAGCTGCATATTTAAGTAAGATACAGTTTTATTTTAATTTGAAACTAGTTACTGTATAACTTTTTTGAAGTAAACTACAAATAATTTATAAGATCTAAGTTACATCGATTCTTCTATGTAACACAATGGAGATTGCTTGCAAGAGTCAGAATAGATTTAGAACCGATTTAAGCGTCTCTCCGTTTGTTTGCCAACGGATTATTGAAATCCTTTGGGGAGAATTGAAATGATTGCTGTTCCATAGAAACACATTTGTTATTTTAAATTTAAATTCTTTTATTTGTTGCAATCTTGTAAATATTTTTGTGGTTGAAACTAACTTTTGTAAGACTTTTGTCATATTTTATGGTACATGATAAGTTTTGTTTGAATTTCTTTAATAGAAAACACAATGAATCAGGTGAAATTGCCAAAAATTTGCTCTTTTTAATAAAAGAATGAAAGAGTGAGACTTACAAGATAATAATTTTTAACTCTGGGAAACTGGAAGTAGGATTCATCATTGTTTGCATTCATTAGGTCTCAAACTACAAGTATTAACCGAGAGTCCTTATGATAAGCTTTGTTGATTTGAACTTGTGAATTTGACATCCGCATCATTATAGTTATTATTTTGAGAGCAGATTTTTTTTATAACAAAGGCATCATTTTTTCTTTCAGACCATGATTTTCATATCTCAGACATTTTCTTTCACTAGATAAAATTGGCATTAAATATTTAACTTAAAATATTTGTAAATCCTTGTGAATCAGATTGTTTCCAGTCATGATTCATACACACCGATTAGACGAAATTTCTGGAAAATTGCCAACAGAAATTATAAATGCTAGCATGCATTATAAAATTTGTCTGAAAAAAAATTCTGAGCCATAAATTGGGATGAAAATAAGGTTTACTTACATTAAATAAATATTTTAAAACAAAGGCTTCATTACCTGTCAAAAGAATGAAGAACAATCGATATCTTTATGTTTTTGAGTTTTCAAATTTCTAAAATTACTGATGGAATTTTTAATAACAATAATTTTTGTCCTTTAATTATTTTTGTTTCTGCCATGGTTCAAAATCACAAAAATCTCATTAAAGTAACTTTTTTTCAGAGGAAAGAGAACATTTTTACTTCACATTTTCTTCTAAAATTAGTTTAAAATGAAGGATATCAAGGAAAAATCATTACGAAATAAATCTCTTTATAATGTTCAAACTAAAATGATAATTTTCTATAAATATCGAATCAATTACAACAAGTTATTTTGAATTCAGCACACACACACACACACACACACACACACACACACACACACACATATATATATATACATTCATATACATATACATACATTCATATACAACGTCTATGTGTGTGTTTTCAGTATATGTATACACATCTTTATTGTAAATAGAAGGCAGAAAGTGTGTCTGGCGTCATTTACAATTAACTGTTCAAGTTAATTGTAAATGACACCAGATTAATATCTGTATAGCTATATCAAATTAAAGTTTATATAACCATACAGATATATAAACTTTAATTTTATATTGAAAAAAATAGAAACTTGAACTGTTAATTGAAAATGACGCCAAACACACATTCTGCCTTTTATATACAATAAGAATACCTATATCATTTTTAAATTACATATTTTTTCATAACAAAATACTTTTTAGAAGATTATAAATTAATCTTTATATATTGTTTAAAAGCATTTCATTTTTAGTAAAAAATATCTATCAGCAATCTTATAAGCATAAAAAAGGTGGATTGTCTCATTCCCCGTCAGTTTTTGTTTCATTTAAAGTTTTTTTCTTAAAAACAAAATTTTCTGCTGTAGAAATATGGAAATAAAAAAAATAAACTTAATTTATATTAGTTCAAAAGTTTTTTATCCTGTTGTTTACAGCCAAGGAAATTCAGGTGAACTTATAGTGTTCTGTAAT
This sequence comes from Latrodectus geometricus, assembly GCA_026290005.1. Lineage (NCBI taxonomy): Eukaryota > Metazoa > Arthropoda > Arachnida > Araneae > Theridiidae > Latrodectus > Latrodectus geometricus. Next base: position 319,356 of record JAPDSC010064003.1, read on the forward strand.
TTTCATTTCAAATTTTTAATAAGAAAATATTTTTTCTATTAAATTTTTATTGAATCATATCCCATTTAGAGGAGTTTATAGTTATTATAATCAAAAGACTGCTTCTTTAATATTCTGAAAGTTTACTATTAAAATTAATTAAAAAATAATTGCATAGATTCAATAAATTACTTACAGCAACAACTTTTAAGCTTTTTTATCTAAACGTTTATGCAATGATAACCATTTTAAGTCATCACTTAATTTGATTCATTTTATAAAAAAACTCATATTTTAAAGTTCGCAAGTTTTTTTTTGTTTTAAAATAACTTTTATTTAAATTTCATCATTATAGAAGTAGAAAATCATTAAGCGAATACTCCTACATTTTGAATAAAAAATTTTTATCTTTTAAAAATCTTTTGCGCATTTAAGAATTTCCAACCATAAATCTATTTCCTAATGTTAATGAAATAGATTTGTCTATTTCTAAATATTACGTTTCTATTTCATTATATTACGATTTATAAGAAGTCTGGAATTCTCTATGAAATTTATGGCAGAGCGTAAGATGATAAAATAAATTTACTACTTATTTACAGATATAAAGAAAACTCTTGTAATTTCAAGTTTCACTCTTATTACATTATTTGCTTTTGTTCTTAATATATTGTGCTTCTATTTAATGATTCTATAAATATCTTTTACTCCGATAATAATGTAAATTAGTAACTTGTGGATTGTAGTGAAAATGTATATAAGATATTATTTCAATGCATTTTGTTAAATAAAGCAAATTAAATTTTAAAAAAAATTTGAAATCATAGAATTTGAAATTTAATAACAAGTTTAAGACATTTCTTTTATATAACTTTTTATTTTTAATAATGTAATTTAAATTCATTTGCAAAGCATAAAGTCAATATTATGATTTTTTCTACTTTTAAGTAAAGAAAGAACTTTTAGAATGTTTTACAGAATGTCAAATAGAACATTCAATGTTTTACAATGTTTGATTTCTCAGTAATAAAACATTCATTTTGTATGCACAAAATTTAATCTACAATCAGTTAAAAAAAAACCTATATTTTTAAACATTTTTTAAAATGCTTAAAATAAGTTCTTCGAAATATGTGTTATTATAAACAAATATAAGAAAAAATTTATTAATTTTAGAGAAAAAGATCATTATTATACATTATATCAAAGAATATGCAAATATTATGGTAATAACATAACTACATGTGAATTTAGTGTGGCAACTTGCCCATAAAACTACCACTGAAACATGAAAACTAGAAAGCAATTTATATTAATAATACGACCTCTTAAGAGGACCAATAGAAAAGTTTAATGAAAGTCAGAGGAAAATGTAAGAATTATATAGCCTAATAATTCATAATAAATTATGTAACATAAAATATACATTTAAGGGATTTTGTTAGCTTAAAACTAAGGACAAATTTAAAATTATTAATATCTTTATTAATGAATACAGTTCACAATCATTAGGAAAATTACAGTTATTAATTATTTCAAATTTTAGGAAATCCGTATAAGTTTCTCTAAATAGATAGATAAATTGAAAAGAAAAAGATTAATTTTTAAATGTCTTTCATAATTTTTGATTGTTTTATTGCCATTCTTTCTTTCTAATCTACCACCCGAGTGTTTATTTTAGCAGCATTAAATTAGAGTCTAACTTTTTTCTACTTTAGTAAGCTAAAGATTAATATTCGAATTTTTATTGCTTCGTGATTGCTTGGAAATATTATGATATTGAAGAAAATTCTATTCAAAGAAAAATACTTATTTAAATATATGTTCTCATAATAGCAGATAAACATAATAAAGAAATTTCTTCGTTGTTTACTTGTTAAACATTTTTACTCACAGTTAATTAATTCAAAATATAATTTGGATCCAATTAAAATTTTTGAAATAATATTTAGTCACTTTCTAAACAAATTCTTTTGAAACTACCACCTTTGCTTGAGAAATGTAAAATTTAACATTCTATTTACTTTTAAGCGAAAATAAACTTGTGATACCTCTTGTTTTAAAATGTTCTTATCGAGTTACCAGTTTCAAACAATCAGAGATGTCTTTTCACTTTAAATAACACCAAATACCTTTTTAATTAAAGAAAACGTCCATATATACAAAAGTGCTCTAAGCTAATACTGTTCATCTACATTTGCATTTAAATAACTCTTTAGAATACAGAACTATCTCTGGAGTGTATTTTTTATCTGAATGTAGGGAGCGTTAATGGTGCTGTTCAAACTTTCTGTGACAGTTCTTGATTAATTTCACTCTAAATGCAGATTTCTGTCATGTTCGTCTGATTAAATACACATCTTTTAAAAGGGAACTAATGTAATATATCGCAATGAAAGTAGGAAATTTTATAAAGCTTTATTTTCCTTTCCCATCCGGTTTTCCATTTTCTTAAAGCTTTCACTTGTCTGCTAGTAAATCAACAATTTATTTTATTTTTCCTTCTATTTTAAGCTTTATTTTTGGATCTGAAATAAATCTTTTGGGAAATAAAGACATAATTAAAACTATGCTTAAATAGAAAAGGAGTTTGTTTTAAGTTATAAGATTAGTTTTCTTATTTTAATCAATAAGGAGAAAATATTAGATATTCTTTAATTATGAGCTAGGGAACAAAAATACAAATCATTTCATGTTCCAGTATTCATTAATATAAATTTCTAATTTCTAATAATTCATCAGCCCTGTAGTTTTGAATTTTATGGCTGTTTAATTTTACTGCATGTGTAAAAAATTGTAAATGTTTATAATTGTACCATTATTAACATGTATACCATGTGTTGCTCAATTATAAGGACCCACAAAACATCGCTCATTTTAATAAAAAATGGCATATAAAATAAGTAATTTTAAAATATTAATGCAAATGAAATAAGTTATATTTATTCTAATAAATCAAAGACAAATTTTTAATTCCTTAAAGCAAAGCATGTTTTTTGAAATCGTATTGTTACCCACATATACGACTGTGTGGGTATATTTTTTTATTCAGAATCATTTGAGACCTTAAAATCATTTTTATTTCCTTTCAGTATTATATGTAAATTATAGTTTTGCATCACAAAGTAGTGAAAACTATAATATTATACCTAAAATAAATATGATTTGAATTTTTTAAGAAGAAATTGACAATGTCAATTGGAAGATCTGAGTGAAAAATCAAAAATAAAATTTCTTAAATTGCCTGTAAAATTGGAAGGTGAAATAAATATAAATTCAAAAAGTGTCATTCATAAATAAAATAAAATTTAATGGAAAATATAAGATATGTGTTGGAGGAAGAGTAAAGTATCAGTTGGTGATACTAATTTTCAAGCTTGCACAGAGCTTTCTTCTCATAAAATAACATAGCACAGACCAGTAATAATATTTCACATACTGTTGCATGTTAGATTAATTTCAAATATGATTTTTCAGAGAAAAAATCAAAAAACAATGTATATATAGTGAAAATAGTAAAAGAATGTATTGGAAAAGTTGAGAGAGTTTTTATTAAAAAGTAACTTCAATTATGAAAAGTATAATACACATAAAATCATTCACATTTATTTATTAAATATTTGATTCAGATTGAAAACTTTTAAATCTTTGTAGAAAACAAAAAATATACTTCATAAGAATAGTTGTATCGTAAATATTAAGTTCAAGGGATAAATGTATATACATATTGATAAAATAGATATTATCTTTCAAACCATCTCTTTTAAATAAGATTATAAAATATTGTTTAACAAGGATTTTTGCTTTACATTTATATAATTTTTACTAAACATTTTATAATGCGAACTTTTATTATAATTATATAACTAACAAAACACTGACCATAACAAAATAATTAAGAATGACAGAAAAAAATAAAGTCAATATTTTTGTATTCATAATAATTAAGTAACTACTGTATTCTTGATTGAACTGCCAACTTATAGGAAAAATAAAATAACACTTACTTATACTTACTTTTATTGACTTACTTTTATTTTCACAAAGCCCTATTTTTGTCAATAAGTAGTGAAGATTATTTAATAATAATTATTATTTCAGAAGCATAAAATATGCCAAGTAAACTAAGGAGATAAAAAATTTATCTACCTTTTGAATAATTTGAAAAATTAAACAAAGCGATGATAATATACTGATATTTTACAATATATATATATATATATATATATATATATATATATATATATATATATATATATATATATATATCAGATCGGTATTTTTGTTTTATATTTTCAAATAATTGGACTTTAAAAACTTACAGTTTTATATAAAGACACAGTATTGTACAATGTATTCATTTTTGATGAAAGGAATGAAAAATTGTATTAAAATCCTCAGCATTAATTCCTTGCAAGTTACTATGACACAACAATGTATAATGTAAAACTAATTGTTGCAAAATGAGGTTAAGTGTTTAATTCCATTCAAAGGAAGAATTATATGAGCTATAGGTTATGTTTGATATGAACAGAATACACTACAGGAATGTTCAATATGAACAATAGGTTAAATTTAATATTCAAGAATCAAATTCCAGATTATGAAAATCTATCGTCATATTTTTCAGAGATACATCCCACATGAATATAGATGATAAAGATCCCATGAAAAAAAAATATCATCCTTACATCGGCACTAAGTTTTATTTTTATTTTATTACTCATATAATTAGCAATAATACAATAACTGTTTAAAAATTTCCATTTTCAAAGCATTTGTAATTCCATTTCGAGATTTTCAGATTTCATTTTTTTCTGTAATAGTAAATTAGAGCGATCAAGTTAAAAAAGTTTTGATGAATGAATGGGATAAGAGAAAATATTGTTTTATACACAATTAAGAATTTTGACTGAAGCCTTCATTTTGGGCTTTAAATAAATGTCTATTCAAAATGATATATACCTCTGCATAGAAATACTCAATAACAATAAATGTTTTTTATTCAATAATTTTATTGTATGTGTGTGTTTTATTTATTTCTTACATAGATGAATTTGTGTTAAGTAAATGCTCTTCAAAGTGTGAGATATTCAGCAAAAATTAATTTAAGTTATTAAATTAAAAAAAATGGATCTAATATTTTTTTCAAGTATGTAATATAGTATTTTGACCATCACGAATAATAGCATAAATAAAAAAGTCATTATGTGTGATCATAAAAAGTATAGATGAGAATTGGTTTAAATGGGGGATTCTTTGAAAATAGAATCTTTTGATTTGGTGCTATTCCATTAATTTTTTTTTATATAAATAGCTGGTTAGTGAAGTCACTGAAACATTTTGGCATTTTTACGGTTGAGATCTCCAGTTTGCTTAATCGAAAACTGCTATTTTTTTTAATAAACGAAAAGTTTATCAACATTCGAAAAAAATTAAAATAATATGTAGGTTTATAGAATGTGCAGTTTGTGTTCGCCATTGTATTTAAATTCTTTAAACAGAAATCTGATTAGTATACAGGATTCTCTCTTTAAATGCTTTGTCACCCTCTTAATTTCGGAACGACTGCTGCTATTTTTATATGCGTGGTGTCTAGGTATGGCAAATCGGATATGCGAAACCACTGACAGCCCTGACTGACTACTGACTGAATGAAGCCACTCACATGCCATATGATGGAAAACTACAAGGGTAGTTCGTCATATGATGGACAAGAGAAACAAGAAAATGTATCGAATTTTCTGTTTGTTGTCTTCCATTTTTAAAACCTTGTACTGAATTAATCAAACAAATTAATCAAACAAAAAACCGCAAGGGGATTTTTGTTTAAACTGAATTATCAAACAATAAAAAAAAAAACTGAATTAATCAAACAAAAAACAGCAAGAGGATATTTTAGTGTCAAATGTCACTTTTCCAACGAGCATAAATCTGAAATTGTTTGATAGATACCTCACGAGATATCGATCTCTACAGACGTCTACCGAAAAAATACTGGATTACTTTTTCCCCAACCTAATATTTACAAAATAACTCGAGTAATGTACTTGTGGAAACATATATTCCATTTATATTGGAATAAATTGAACTAACAGTTTAAGCTACTTAGTTGTACATGCACTGAAATATATTTCAATTCAGATTAACAAATGAAGTTAATTTTCATGTGCTGTGACAAGTGATATTTTATTAAAGGTTGTTCACTTACGAGTTAAAACAACCAATTTAGCTAATAAATTTGGGCTTTAACGCTTCTAAATAAACAAACAAAATTTATCTATTAAAAAAAGAGAATAAGTATTATATATTTTTAGTTCTTTTGAAAAATTAAATAAATTAAAAATTTTAGTAAATTTTTAATTCATTTAGACTGTTGAATTATAAAATTGTATGAGTAACTTCAATTAGCTTTGCAATATGTGTGCTAAAAATATTACAATATTAAAAGAATTTGAAAATTATTTATTTACTTAAATTAACTAAATAATTATTAAGTTTCTACTTCAGTAACTTTTAAAATGGAATCAACAGTGATATTAATATAAATTTCTAAATAGCAGTATTTTTTTCAAATCACTATGAGGTCTATCAAAGTGTTTAACTCCAAGAATTGAGGAAAATGTATTTCCAGATGAAAGGAAATATATAATAAGGACGTTAATAATCTCTTTCTCTCAAATAATATAAAATGCTTTGTAAAATCTTCTTAAAAAGAAGGTTGTCACTTCTATTGAAAAAATTTAATTTAAATTCCTTTGAATTTCAAATTCATTTTCTGTTCACCAGATTTCTTCAAAATAATAGAATATTATTTTGAGTTAATGAGAATAAGTATATTGAATAGTTAACAAATAATGTTTTTTAAGCAATTTATTTTTCGTCCATCACTTGGAGTTATTTTTGAATTAAAACACAACCTTAATTTAATAAATATCTTTTTAGAAATATCTAAATAATATTTTTTATAATTAATAAATTATAATTAATTACATTAATATAATGTAATTAATTAACATAAAAGATAAATTCAGTAATTAACATAAAAGAAAAAAATAGTAAAAGTAACAAATGATTTTATAATATTGCTTTAGGATATAAATACATTAGAAATGGCATAATTAAGAAAGTACATAATCAGCAAATATAGCTATGGGTTAAAATTCCATTAATTTAATTAATACAGAACAATGATAACGCAAGTTATCTACTTATATTTTGCATTAAAGAATTGTAAATTCATAAGAATAATAGACGAATGAAAATTAGTCCTTTTTTTTGTAAATATTTAACTGTTTTGGGCTAATAAACTTTTCCAAATATTTAAATATAAGATGAAAATTATTTTTCAGACATTGTATAAACCAATGATTTCTCAAAACATTAAATATATTTATGCAGATTTTTATGTAATTTTTCTAATGTCATATTTGATTGTTTAAATTCAAAACATTTAGATAAATAAATTAATAAACTTTAATATTTTTTTTAAAAATAAAATTACATATATTTCTTTTTGTTTTCATGTAAAAACTTACCTCACTGATAACTACATAGAAATATGTTCATATAAAATATTTTAAAAATTTGTTTGTGTTAAGAAAAATATAATGTGAGAGTAAATGTATTCTTTTAAAACTTATTTTATCTTACTGTAATAAAAAATTGAAAAATTTCTGTCCCATTCAAAAAAGGTATTTTCCATTATAGATAAAATAATAAATTTACTAAAAATGTGATGTAATAAATCTAAATGCATGTACGATTTATAAAACAAGTAATTTACTTAATTAAATTGCATAAAAAATCTAAAACATTATAATTTAAGGATACCGCTTTTCTATGAACTTCATATTATTCACCAAGTCAACCTAAAAACACGGAGGAATTTCTTCAATCATTTTCAATTACACTAAAAAACAGTTATTTATTATTAATTTTTGCTAAGTTTTATGCAAAAATGAAATATACGTTTTGATTTTAACCACTTTTGAGATGTACATTTCATTCTGGCAAATTGATAAATACATACAACTATAGATAGAGTAGTTAGTGGTAAGTGATATTCCCTCCCTCTAAATTGAGCGATGTGACAATTTTCATTAGTGCAGGAAATCTTTCCTATGAGAATGGCAAACAGTCAACGATTTCGTATAGTTCAGGGAAGTGGGTATGGAACGAAAAAGTACTTTCGTGAATATTTGCTATTTTAACAATAAATAACAATTATGAGCTACAACAAGGAACAAAGAAATTTAGTAAGACTAAGACAGCGCATCCTCTTAAATTGATATTTTGAGAATAAATATCCTGTGTTCAGTTCAGATCTCACTAAGAGCACGCGTGATCTCACTTTAAACCTCGCCTACAAAGTGTGTTCATTGGTTGGGTACATTTTAAGAATTTAACATTATTGGTAGAGAAATGTGATAAGCAAGTTTTTAGTTTTACTTCCCGATTTTAGGTTTTTTTTCGCGAATTCAAGTGTTTTGTGAAGTGTTTCTAAGAAAAGATGTGATGAGTCACCACATACTACATCTGGTTTAAAACCAAATGTAGTACTGTTGTGGCATTTTTCGCCGATTATTAAAATTTTCTGTGCCGCTGAGACGGTTAAGCATTTTAGAAAAATTGTTGCTACGCGTTTTATATTAAAATGTGGTTAGAAATTTCTCGTATAAATAAGATGTTTTTATTGTTAAATTATTTCTATATAAAGGATATAAGTTAAAGGATACTTAAAATTTTGCATTTACAATACAGACAATATTGGAAAGTAACTCCAGTTCAAATTATAATACAAATTATTACAAAATATAATTAAATGAATGTGAAGAATTTGAGTATGATTAGCATAATTTAATTGTTACTGTTGAAATGCAATATTTTTATATTTTACTTATTCTGTTTTTAAATTACAGATTAAAATTACAGATTATTATCTTCAAAAGTAGAGCAAGAAAACAGTGAGCAACAGAACTACTTGAGAGTTATTTTCTAGTGTCGTATTTAGTTTTGAAGTTCCTTCTTTTAATCATACGAATAATTTTATTAATCGAAATTTAATCTTCCGAATTGTTTTTCTGCCATCTTATTTTTTTACAAAAATTAAAGTTAAAAAACAAATATCTCTACTACTCTAGAAAAAAGAATTGAAAATGTGCGGATTTTGTATCTGCGGTATTTCATATAAAGGAGATTTATAATTGGTTATTTTATTCTTAAGAATTTTAGAAAATTGTAAAGTTTGGATTAGTAAAAGCAAATGCTGATAACAGAAAAGAAAAGTAATGTAGATTTAAGCAAAATATAGTGCCCATTTATTTTTTTATTAACTTTAAAAATGACTTGATTAAAATATATTTCATACTTAATTTTATAAAGCCATATTAAAAACATGTTTTACTATGCCTTGCTCATCATTACATTAAGTTCTAAATAAAATGAATATTGATAAATCTACTAAAATGAATATTGATAAATCTACTAAAATGAATATGAAATCAAGTCCTTTATAAATAATACATACTCAAGATGAGTTTTGATTATCCATCTATTAATTTGAAAATAAAAATCGAAAAAAATTAAATAACTAATTGCAAAACATGGTTAAAGATTTTCAACATTCTTTTTTAACTTGTTAGTTTCTAAAATAGCTATTTTAAATCATCAGGATTATTCCTTTTTTTAAGTTTCTTGTTTTAGAAATATCTATTCACATTGTCAAATATGTAAATGAGCTAAAGTTGAAATTATCATCTAATGCTTCGAGACTCAGAGGCGTTCTGATTTAAAGTTTTTATTCTTTATTTCAAACAAGATGTATACAAAATTTTACTTTTAGCTAGTAGAAGATTTTGACTGACTGACATAAAATCTTATATTTTTTTCACTAACCAAATAAAAATAAGAAGATATTAAAAATCTCTCTGAATCTCATTTGACCGCTAAATAACTTTTCATATAGTTCCTTTATTATTAATAAAGTAATTTTAGTTTTGCATTATTAAAATTATCTGAAACAAAGTGATGGTTTCCGTAATCAAATTCTTTACACTTAAAAGAAAACTATAAAAATTATTCTTTGTATTAATATCAAGTCATTAAACAATAATATAAAAATATTCAGATAATCTGAAATTCTATAGATATCAATAATGTAATTATTAGTGATAGTAAAATGTTTCCATAGCTTATGCAATCATTCATTAGATAGAATAATTCGGTTACTTAATTTTTGAATTTGTAAGAATCAATTCTTGTTCTACAAAGTTCATAAACACTTCACAACATGCACTGTAAAGTTTGGCATAATTTGGCTGTAATAATCTTTCTGATAGCGGAAAAACATTGAAAACACGTTACTTTGAGCTTCCGTATTTCAGCCCCTAAACATTTTGCTGCTAAGAACAACAAAGTCACTTTCATTGTTTCATAATATGTTTTAAAATAAAATGGTTCATTGGTTCAATAAGGAATTAGCAGCAAAATATCTAAATTTATTTCCTTTAAATTAGTCTTATTTTACGATATTAATGGATTTCAGAGTTATACATTAAAGTCCTTAAGTTTAAAAAGTTTTAGTATTCTTTCTGAATTTGCGTCATAAAAATAAATTGTGTTGTGTGCTCGATGAAAATATGCAATTTTGAAATTTGCTTACATTTTTAAATCTTAAATACATTTAATTGCAAGGAATGGAACATAATTGCTTACGTGCTAAGTTTGTAAATTTCAAGAACATAATTCTAACTTTAATCTCTTAAACTTCTTACGTGCTTCATAAAATGTTACGTTGATGGTATGAGTATTCCCTGCACAAAAGACACGCATTTGTTAATATTGCTTCAATTAATGTAATCACTCAATATTACACCAATCATGCATAAGAATTGTGCTTATAGTTAAGTGTTTAAAAACTAAACATATTTTACTGCTTATAAAAAGTAAATCGATGTTATCTGTAGGAAAAGTAAGATACTTAAATATTAACTAATAATCGTTTTATTTTAAGCTGGAAAAGCAAATTCAGATTCTGTAAAATGTTCAAAAATATCTAAGATACTTTAAAGTGATATGGTTTTAAAATATAGTGTGAATTGTACACACGTGCTCATTTTTGAGGAGCATGTGTGAACAATTAATACTACATTCAATTCAAAATATTCAAAATATTTACCTGAACACATTTTTAAACTTCGGTAAATATTAAATTGCAATAAAATCAATCGTAAACTGGAAAACAATTTTCCCTATAGTATTATATTAAAGATATTGTAATGTACGAAGAAAAAGCTATTTATTCAGTTTAAATTTAAAAGTTGTCATCAAAATTTCTTTATTTTGAAAGTCAGTTTATGAAATATACTGAATGGAGTAGTTTTTGGAGAGTTCTTGAATATTAGATTTTAAATTTTTCAATTTGATTATTATCTTATATAACTTAAATTCTAATTTTATTGAACAAAATGTAATCGCACGAACACGAGTATTTGAGGTTTAATACATTTAAAAATAATCCTTCATGATATCACAATAAAGTCTTGATGTGAACTTTCTCATAATTTTTTCTTAAATATAGCATGTGCAAAGTTTTTCAAAAGTGTCTTGTACATAATACTTGACATTCACATAGACAGTTTTTGTTATATTTTTGAGAATTCAGAATCGTCATTCATACACACTAATTCGTGAGCACAGAACTTGTATGTACTGACAATTTTTCTCATGTAATCATTATATTTTCCTTTTAGTAAGAACTCATCGAAAAAAATATTTAAATAAATAAAATTAGATTGAGGGAGAGAGAGAGAGAGAGAGAGAGTACATAAATGTTCATAATTGATTTTTTACAAAAATATCGACAATTGCTCGTTAGAATTTTTTACTAAACTGCAAGTTTCCCATGATATAGAACTAGGATATAATTTTGTCAATAATATATTACTTATCTGATTATTAAAGAAGTGCACCAGTGTTTATTGCCATCTATATTATCACCATTTTCCATCTAAAATACCAATCACATTCTTAAAAAAGCTGTTGTATAAGGGAGAAAATATAGGCAAGAATAGCTACACCTAAATTGTTTTCGCTTAAATTTTTCTCTTGTACAACAGACTTTAGAGGAATAGAGTTTTAGTATTAAATAATTAGAACCCATGGCAAGTTGTTCTCTACATTATCATCACTGTCCGCAACATGATAGATATTTTAATACTTTATTGATTAAAAAAAAATGTAAAGCGGTTACATGTTACTACACTGGTTACCAAAATTTGAGGAAAAATCACAAAAATAGCTATACATCTCACAAAAATAAGCCAATCTCAATGAAAATTGAATATGTTGTTAAGTAAAAAAGTTGAACAATTTTACATTATGCACAGCAGAGCCATTATTTTGCATTATGCAAAATAGTGATTCTGCTGCCGGAAAACTTCATTTGCGAGGAGTATAAAACTGCATGTCTCAGAGCAAGGCTGCAATCGTCGGTACATATCTGAGTTTAAAAACTTGGGATAACGAAGTTATAATGAAATTATAACAATTTCGCTATACCATGTGCTCCAGACATCATTTGACCGAATAATTTCGATGGCAAAGTCAGACAGAAGTCAGATGGCGGAATGTAAGTTTGTTTGTAATTCTTAGACTTTGGTAACAACTTCTAACCTTGGATTCGTCATCCAAGAAGTTCAGCCAAGGATGTCCACGGATCACCAAGAGTGCTGATGACAGATATTTTTCATTATGCGCATGGAGGAATAGAGCCCCAACTCTGGTTGAACTCAGATACTTTCTAGCTGCAAGCTCCTGAAGGCTGGTATCCAGATCAACCGTATAACGAAGTCTTCATGAACGTGGTCTTTATATAAGAAGGCTAGTTATTTTCGTCCCGCTCATGCCACGCTATAGGCTTTAACGTTTGAAATGGGCACGTCGACATGTCCACTGGACGCTTGATCAATAATAGATTGTTCTCTTTTCATATGAGTCCAGGTTTAGCATCGAAAGTGACAGTAGACACATTTTCATTCTGAAAGAACGTGGAAATTGTTTTCATTCATCAAACATTAATGAAAAAGATGCATACGGATCAGGCAATGTCTGTGTTTGAGGTTGTATCTGTTTGGGTGGATGCACAGATCTCCATGTATTTTCCCGTGGAAATCTTAATCCTCACACCTATAGAGATGCCATCCTTGCTGCTAATGTGCATCCATATGCCTAGACACTAAGAGATGACTTCGTGCTACAGGATGTTAATACGGGGCTCGGCTATACGAATAATCGGTACACACAGGACACGCATCGGGGATACTTATATTGAGCACGGAAGAATTGAGCGCATACTATAGTCAGCTTGGTCACCAAACCTTAACACAATCGATCATGTTTAGGACGCTCTAATACGACGTTTAGTGGCACTCAATCCTGCTCCTAGGACCTCAGTCACTCTTTCAATTGCTTTGGAAGAGCAATGGTTCGCACATCCTACACAATTAATAGACAGCATAATTGAAACTAACACACATTTCTGCATGTGTTATATTGCTTCTCAGGGGGGATCATATCCCCCTGAGAAGGTACTTTTCTTATACCAAACTTACTCCTTCCGTTTGTTCATTGTATACTATACTAATTTTTATAGCCCCATAATTGTATAGTGATTTCTTTTTACGCTCTTTTGTACTTTCGTACGTGCTGTATAATGTGTATCAGTTTCATTAAATTCCAGGAATAATTTTTTATGTTACCAAGATTTTTGTCAGTTTACCTTAAAATATGATAATTGGTGTATATAAATGATTCATAAAGTAAAGGAAATATATAAATAATAATTTCTAATGAAACTTGAAATATAATGATACATAAATATCTACGAAAGAAATGTGGAGTATATATATTTTACTCTCAAGAGCGTATCTTAGAGTAATATATAATGAAAATTTTTGAGAAAAACTTACTGAACACAAATATTTCATAAAGAAATACTTACGACACCTTAATTTACACTTTAATACCATCACTAAGAAATGCCTTTTTTTTTTCCCAAAAAGTGAAGTATATCTCATTTGTTTGTATTTATAAGAAAATGTAAGTGCTAAAAATTTAATTAAAATTTAACTGCTTTTTGCATATGAAGAAATAGTAAAAATCATAGGTATACTTAAACAAAATAATTCATCAGACGAATGAGGAATGAATGTCATAAAATATTTTAATAGAAAGCAGCTTGGGATCAACCCCTTTTTTAGCATTAGTTAAAGAGTACCAGCTCAAGCGTCAAACTCGTCTCCTCAATAGAGCTGAAAATTACATGGCGTTGGGATTTAATCTAGCAAGTAATTAGTAGAGTCCACATTTATTATGTTATTTATAAAAATATTTTTACTTTTATTTCTTTTATGAACATAAATAGTTGATTTTTTATACATGTAAGAAAAGAGCTAATTTATGTAAAAAATGTTTTGAAAATAATATGAATAATAAACGCAACTTTCTACAGATATAAATTATAAAATGCTATACTAAATGTGAATAGCAGATTTCTAAATGATAAAAATTGATGTACTAACGATTTTTAAGAGAAGTAATTCTTCAGGGAAAGAAAAGTGCCTAAAGGCACCAAAATATTTTTATGTATGTCGTCATAATGTGTACATCAATGAAACTTTAAAATGAAATTTAAGTAATCGTTCAACAGTTAAGGTGTTACATAAAACACAAAAGTTCTTTCTATTTTTTTTTTGAAAATAAAGAAAAGGGTGATTATTTATATAGGATTTTTAGATGTTCTTCAACATTTCTTTCATCGGTAAAAAATTCTACTTAAAAACATTTTGAGCTTTATTATGAAATTTAGAATTTTTAAGCAATTTAAGTCTAATCACATTATTCGTAGTTTTTCCTAAGAACTACGATGAATATATTCAAATGTTTGGAAGTGAAATATGTTATTAATTATAAGTTGCTTTGAAATTATAAGGGCATACATATTTAAAACACGTGTAGTCTCAATTTTATAATACAGTCAAATGAAAAGATTCCTCAATTTACTTGAAAATCGAAAAATAAAAATGCATTAATTATTTTTTTTTTAAAAAAAAATCTGTAAAAATTTGATGCTAATAAATCATGAATCCCTTATCAAACATCTAATCCTTTTCTATATTAAAGATGAAGAATAGTGTACTCATTTACCCATCTCTTCAGTTTAAAAGCAGCCCTATAATGTTATAACCTATTTTGCCATCCTTATGATTAACATTCAGATTGTTTTTTCTTTATGTCATTAGGAGTTGAAGCAAAAATATTGCATCAAATGTGAATTTACATTTTCTCATGAATTTTTTACTTGTGGATACAAGGAAAAATTACTTCAATTATTTCATAATTTCTTTAGACGGTTACCTCTAAAATACTATGAAAATTAAATAAGTGAACAGTTATATTTGGAAACATTGTACCTTTTATTGTTACGCATATTTTCTGAAAGTTATGCTTGAAATTTAGTGAATATTGAAACTTGCTTAAATTTTGGGTGGAATCGCTTATATGTAGTTAAATTCATGAATAAAATTGTTGAGACATAAAGTTATATTTTAATTTCTACAGAATATTATATAATAAACCTAATATTTAAAAATAGGAGTTACGGGGAAAAATACCAATGCAGTAAAATAAACCTTTTGAAAATAATATTGTAATTACATGTAATATTAAAATTCATGAGCAAATATTTTCATTTTCAAATAATAAATCAATAATCTTAACAAAAAATACGAAATACACATAAACGCATTGGTGTAAAATGTTGGGAATTATACACTTTGGTTTTTAAATATTTCTAAAATAAATATCAATAGATAATAGTTTTTAAATAACAAAAATTATTGTGCTTCTTCTTTCACCAGATGATAACGTATTTTTTATTATTGAACTGTTAATAATGTTTTCTAAAATAAAAGTACTTTTAATTGCTTCATTTGTAAGAATACTTCATATATTTGAAAGTATTGGAACATTTTTCCCCAATTTCTTCCTAGATACGTTTTTATGACTTGCGTTTTACTTTTAATAATAAATATGCATTCATTTTTTTCATTTTTAAAATTTTTAATTGTGGTCTCTTACAGAGAGAGCAGAAAAATTTAATTTTTTTCTTGAGTCATGAAGTTAATTATGTGCTCAAAATTAATACTTTTTAATTAATAAAATTTTACATATTTGAATTTAATAGTTTTGATGTGAATCATCACTATTTTCATTTTAATATTTGAATACTTAAAATATTTTCTTAAAGAAGAAAATTATTCTACTTCATTGATGATAAATTATTTTATTATCAATAGAATTATTTTGAATATTATGAATGTTATAGCAAATTATTTTACTAACATTTACAAAGGTATTATTATTTTGGAATAGAGAATAATATAAAAATAGGGAATTATCATGAGGAGTTCTTAGTTTTAAATTATGTAACAAAGTAAAATGCTGAAAAATCACGACTGTTGAGTTAAAGCGACAAAAATACTTCTAATCGAAAAGTCATTAAAAAAAATAATCGTTAGTTGAAAAGAATATTGCTAGAATTTCACTAATAGTTGTGCAAATGATTTCCATTAAACGGGCAAAAACTTTTCTGTTAAAGTTTAGTTGAAACTATTTAAAAATTCATTATAAAGGGAAGCCTTTTTATCAGGCGAAGCAAGAGGATTTTCACTTTATAATTTTTTTAAATTGCATTTCTCTTACGTTATCTCAATTAATTTTCGTGGAATTCGATTTGTGGTAAGCTCTGATGGATAGAATAAAAAAAAATTCTCTTAAAAATCGATATCAGCCGAATTAGAGTTGGTTTTTTTTGTAGCTCATTTGAAGTATTTTTTTATTGAAATTTAATAAAACTGGTTTGAATGCATTGAAGTAATTAATTACAAGAAATCAATTCTGCGAATAAAATGTGATAATATATTTTTGATTTGTTACCAATCATCTTCATTTTTGATGAACATTATTTAAAAGTTTAACTCTTTTGAAAATATGGACATATTAGCTAAACATTTAAGAGAATGATAAATTTATTTTACTCTTTCCTTATGAGTAATGTTTCTCGTCAAAATTATAGTCAAATGATAGCATTTTTATATTCTAGATTACGTTTTCAATATCCTTTATACAGACAAACCTATTTTTCTAAGGCTAATAGGGGTTGCAGAAAAAATTAACTTGAAAAATATTAAACTTATTTAGAAACTCATTTGTTATAGTTATAAATAATTATAAGAAAAAAGTAAGTTTTTACAATATTTTGAGGAAATAGTTTTTATACAATAAATAATAACAACACAAAATATATCAGTTATAAAATTTGTCAAAACTTTACGAAACAACGAAGATAAAAATTAATATTTAAATTATATAGTATAATCTTTGAAAAACATTTAATTTTCTTCTTTTAAACAGGGATAAATTTCCACCGGTACATTCTCCAATATAACTCATCGTAGTTCTATACAAGAATAATCTTTTGATGAATTGGCTCATAATCGATTAAAAATAATAATATATATATAAAATAATAAAAAAATAATCGATAATAAAATAAACTTAAGAACAAAAAAGTAAATCCCCATTTTTAAGAATACATTAATTGATAGGATTCAATATTCTCAGGAGTATACACCTCAACTATAATAAACAATATAAATATGCAAATATATTCATTTCACATACAATTGTGGTGATTCATCACATCTTTTCTTAGAAAGACTTCCTAAATTTTTGAATTCGCGTAAAACTTAAAATCAGGATTTAAATTTAAAAACTTGCTTATCACATTCCGCTGCCAATAATATGAAATTCATAAAATGTACCCGACCAATGAGCGCACTTTGTGTTCGAGGTTTATATATTCTCTCAATGAAATCTGAACGAACACAGAATACTTATTCTAAAAATATCAATCTAAGAGGACGCGCTGTCTTAGTCCTCCTAAATTTCATTGTTCCTTGTTGTAGCTAATAAATGTTATTTATGGTTAAAATTGCCTATTGATATAAAATTCAACATCACAAACATTCTCTACACTATTACTTTATTAAAATAATCTTGAAATCTATTAAAATTTCATATGATTTACCCTAAATAATAAGAATGCGACAATTTTAGATTAATACCACATATTGGACATCCTATCATCCGAAGTTTGGTGTAAGCATTTGTGAATGCAGCACTTTTTCATTTCGGCAAGACTTTTTATAACTAATAAGCGTATTTACTTAATTTTATAAATAGTATTCTCTATCACATTTGTAAGAAAACCTAAACAGAGTATTCTCTAGATCCATTGACAGATTTATTCAGAATAAAGAAATGCGCATTCGTTGTCTTTTGATGAATAATGATTGTTATTTACTTCAAAATCTTTAGCACTGAAGAGCGTCTTCCAATCACTCTAGTACACAATTATGGTTAAAATAATCACATACTGAAAATAACATTCATATTATTGTTCCTAATTTCAATTTTTCTATCTATATCAGATAATATACATAGTAAAACAACTCTATTTCATCAAATATATTCTTTATACATATATTTATAAGGTTACTTTTGTATTGAATAAGGCAAAATTATTCAAAGAATTAACAAGTTTTTGGGGAATTTCTTGGTTAATAGTTATTTATATTATAATTTTGTACAAGTTAGAATCTTTTGCAAAACTATATTACATTTACTTAAAAAAAGCTTTCCAATTAGGATTTTTTTTCATACAGATATATGAAAAAAATCTGTTATGGTTTTTGAATTCAAAAATCTTCATTATTTGATGTTAATTTTTAATACTTTTTAACATTTTTTAATTACTGTAAAACTGTTTAATTTTGAAAAGAATTTTAACGCATTTCAATATGAAATTTTATAAAATTTCAGAAATATATTCTACGTAATTGAAAACTAGTTTATTTATTTTTTGATAGCCTTTTTTCTATATAAATAAATTATGACATAACATAGCAAATTTCTAAGCAAATTTTAAAATAGCCAAATTACATTAAGTAAGGGTATCAAGATCTTACTCTTTTACTGTCTTTTTTCTTGCTCTGCATCAAATTGAAAAATTAATTTTTTACTTCGAAGAAATTCTCAAGAATACATAAAATTATCCACTATTAATTGGTATTTAAACGAAAATTTGTTTTATTTTTATGAGTACGTTAAACACTACTATGTTGCAAAAAGTACTTTAATTGCCCAGTTGAAATTTATGATTTTCATCACATCTGTTTTAATGTTTAATAATTTTAAATCCTTTAAAATTTCTTAAAGGCAAATCATTACTAGGAAAAACACCAACTGACAATGCATTTTTAATTAAATTCTTGGATCACTTAATCTCATCACGTAATTTACTTCAGCAAGTGAGAAAAAATAAGTTAATGGAAAACTTCTTTTGCTAGCTGGTTTTTTTTAGATGAAGTGTTTACTCGGGTGATGTGAAACTTAACCAGATGAAAGAAATAAGATTAAAGTGCTTCCTTGCATCACTAAAAGAAAAATTGCTGTGAAGAGATTTTATTTTATTCAGAGTACTTGATTCCCTTAATTCTTTAAGGTATAGATTTTCACAATTTAATCTTTCTAACTAATCTAAAAGAGTTTCAGATGTTAAAGAAGTATTTTATTTGTGATCTTGTCATATATAGTTACTTTTGATAAAATGTTCCGACAGATGATATGCTTACACCATACTCTGAAGTCTTTGAGTTTTACACTATTATATAAATTTTACAGAAATATTTCATGGGCAATAATAGTAAGGCTTCACAAACTAAAAAAAATAAGTTTACATTAATTAATTATAAATAAATTAATAAAAGTTAAATTCACAAATTTAAATTAATTAACTTTTCCAGTACTTTTAAATACGATAAACGTTGTGGGATTTGATTATATTGTTTTTATAAATTGGAAAATTTTTAACTACCATAAAAATTTTTTTTATTTCGTAATTTGAGAAAATACATCTATATTGACAAATGATCGCGCGTTCTGTTCATTAGGTTGTGGTTACCTCTGTGCATGAGATTCTGTGACCTTTGCTTCTGGGAATTTAAAAGAGTACTCTCGTTATTTTTGGGCTGAAAGAAGTTATCCGTCATCATGATGTGATAATAAATGATAAACAAAGAATTAAATACTTGTGAGAATAATTGTAATTAACATATCACAAATATAATGAAGAACTATGAGGCAATTATTTGGTTACAAGCAAAACTGTTTCAGTAATTTTATTTTCGCCTCACAAAATCAGCTTCTAAATATTTTCTATCCATTTCCATCGCTTGATTCATTTTGGGTTATTGATTTTTAAAATTTTTTAAACTTTTTAGCCTTCCTTTGGATTATTCTGCACTCATACATTCTGTATATTTATATAATATATATTTATGCTTATAATATTACAGAAAACACATAACCCAGGTGAGAGTAAAACTATTAACTATTAATAAAAATGCAGTAGGAGTGTCTTCATAATACTACCAATATACTTTTTGCATATAAATGTCACATTTATTAATAAAATGAGAATTATTTGTGAGATAAATATAAATTGTGATTCTAAAGTAGATGATGAAGAAAAATTAGTTGAAATCTAGTTTTATTAAAATAAATGTATATTTAAATATTATAGTTTCTATAATTTAATAGTGTAAATAATTTAAATATTATAGTTTCCATTTAGTATATGTAGATTTTCAGAATAAGCAAATTATTTACCATTCTGTAATCCATGTATGAATTAGTAGCTTTGTATGCAAACTTTCACTGACTCACAATAATTAAATTGTGATAAAAAAATCAAGCTCTTGTGTATAATTTTTGAACTTTACATAATAAACTTATAAGTAGTTGACATCATACTTCTGTATTTAAAATATTTATAGAGTAATGTTAGCATGAATTATTAATTTCTTTGTTTTCCCATCCTTTACGGGAAATGCATTTGTATGATATTACTCAGGAGACTAACATTAAATGATTTATCTAATAAGAGAGAGAGGATAAATTAAGTTTAACAGTGACTCGTTCACTTGAACAAATACAACGTATTGAAATTGCATTATATGTGTCTCAAATTCTAGCATAGATTAACTTAATTTGAATACGATTCATAGTTTAAACATTTCAATTAATTCAGGGTAAAATTCATTATATTTAAACTCGAAGTTGTTGGTTTGTTTAGCTTGAATATTTTAACAGATTTATGACACTATTAAATATAGTTACGTATAATTACATACATTTACTAATTTTAAAATTTAGAACTCTCCTAAATGTTTGTAATATTTAGGCCTTATATTGCAAATTACAGAATTTAACTAAATACATAGTTATACTAAAAGGAATTATATTAAATAGGATATGATTTCTTTACACCATATATTAATGAATGCAGAATTATAATGAAATAAAAATATCCATACATTTCTTTATAAACGATTGTTTCATTGTAAAGTATATTTCAGTTACAATACTTATTTTAAATTGTTGTAAGCATCTGGTAAATAAAACAAACTTAGAATATAATTGAAAAAACTAATATCTTAATATAAGTTAAAAAAATATAATTTATTTCACTATTTACAAAATGTTTTAATAATAAGTCAATCTATTTTTGTGAATTGTAAATTAAGGTGATTATTGAGAGTACAAAAAGTATAAATTATTAAATATCTATAAAATGTAAGTGTTTTTTATAAACCACAAAACATATAACAAACAAGTATATTGTTTATCATGACACTTTTAAACCATGCATATTAAGCTCACTGTGTCTTTATGATAAGAAACTGCTCTTCAGAATGAACGGTAACGTGTTCAGTCCCAGCCACTATATTGAATAATAGGAGATGGATGATGCGCTTCCATGTACTTGCCATCTCATGTACGTCTGAAATCTTCCGAGTTTCCTCCTTTGTGACAATTGAATACAATTCACTACCTATGAAAAACACTCCTAGAATACATTTTACGTAGTGGATGCTAAAATGTCTTACAACGGTTTTGGAGCCATTAGACTGTCCTCTATGTGGTGTCAAAATCAAATTGCATGCATGACGAGCATGACACGAGGTGGATGCTAAAATGTGAAACAATAGCCTTTGGGGTCGTTAGACTGTATGCGGTGTCAAAATCATACAAATTATAAGAAAATTAGGTTGTCGAGTATAAATTCACACACACACACATTTTTGCATGACAGGAAAATCTGATACTGAGTCATAATATCAAATATAAAAATACATTA
This sequence comes from Latrodectus geometricus, assembly GCA_026290005.1. Taxonomy (NCBI): domain Eukaryota; kingdom Metazoa; phylum Arthropoda; class Arachnida; order Araneae; family Theridiidae; genus Latrodectus; species Latrodectus geometricus. The sequence continues at coordinate 341,659 of JAPDSC010064003.1, forward strand.
AATTATATAAAAAGAAAAATGAGCTTACAAAGATTTCACATTTACTTTTTTACTTTTCAATACTAGTTTTGTGCACTTTCAAAAGTAAAAAAATTGTAAACATTCTACAAATATATTTATGAGGCACAATTTTTTTGAAAACATCATGAAAATATTTTTTTAAGAATTGAATAAGCAGAATTTTCTTTATGTCAAAATCAGGGATGCAAGACAGTCAATAGGTATAAAATTTATTGGAAGGGATTCTCGCATCCTGAGTAAATTACAAATGATTAGATCCTCAAGAAAAGTGTGAACAATAAGTTCATATGCTGGAAATGATTCTGGATCATAGCTTACGGGTTCTTTTAACTTAGGAAATGAAAATGCATTTTTAAACTTATTGTCGATGCACAACTTGATCTACATAAGCAGAAAATACTATATAACTGACTAAACGCATGTAAAAAGGACATTATGGAATGAAGGGCAATGAAACTAAAAATGCTACCTATTTAAGCTTCAAACCTTATATTGCAGCATTATATAGTTATCAGTCTTCAAGGAAATTATATTAACCAATACTGGAATACATTCTTCTCAAATGCTAAATAGATTAAAAGATTCCTTTAACAGTATATACCCCATAAGCTTAATCACTTTGACACCAATTTTAAATTAACGTAGTTATTGGCTAGAAATGGTAATTTTAAAAGTTATCTATTTTCTTTTATTCTGTTTAGCTGCGGTACTTGTCGATAAAGCTCTAACTCTAAAAGTTCTACGCATTTTATTTTCGATTGTTAAAACTATAAGATGAAATGAAAGTTCTACGTCAAGAATTAAAGCAAATATTTATATGATGGCCTTTTACTTTTTCAGACTTAGTTAAATAAATAAAGTACTTGTTCTCTGTAAGAATGTTTGATATCAGATATTTTAAAGTTTTGTTATTTGTATTTTTCTCGATATTATATAAAATTATAAATTTTAAAACTTTTCATTGACTTTTTATACTTTTTAGAACCTTCGTGATACTTGTGGTGCACAGAAAGATATATATTTTACTTTAAAATAACAAAAAGTGATTTGTGGTAATATCGTATACTATATGGACAAAATACTATACTATATGACTCTTTATACTATATGGAAAAATATAGCATCAGAATAACAGATTATAAGGGATAAGACTTCTGATTTAGACATTGATTGTTTATTTTTACCATTTTTTACAAAAACAAAGAAAGAAAGAAACAGAAATCACACATGTATGGCAACAAAGGTAAATTATTATAAATTATTAAAATTTATAATACTTGATTTATAAAACTTCCGTGACATTTGTAATGTAATTTATTTGATGCTGCTTAATCCTTTAATGCATATATTGCGATTATTTGTTTTTCATCAGATGAACACGAATCATATCTAAGTACTTGTTAAAAGATGATATATTTCTGGTTAGCATTCCAATGTATTTTGTGTGTAATCTCTTGCAATTTCTCACTTTTATAAAAGAAGGTCAAGGAGACTTGAAGCAATTAATATTTATCTATGATTCAATATTTCTCGAATATTCGATTGTATTCAGGATACTCAGATCATAATATTCTATTATCAAACTATACAACTGGACAATGAATTAGGAGCCTAAGATCAATATCTTATTGGACTTCCTTTTGTCTAATTAGATATTGCTCTCCACAGATAACAGTTCTTATTCGTTTTTACACTGCACGGATAACAATTCTTATTAGTTTTTACATTGCACGGATAACTATTATTATTCGTTTTGACACCAATTCCCCATGCTTCAGGAGCACATTTATGTCCAGAGTATACCAGATTTAGGCTATCCGGTTTTTTATATCTTTAAAATTAGATAGAAGTGAAGAAACTTTCGGATGTGAAATTCTACCATATATCAACATATCTCCCACAATTTCCATGAAATTAAAACCTGATCTCTCAGGAAAAGTGTCAGAAATCAGACTGAATTTCAACGATTCAATTTTGAACATATTTGGCACAATACATTCTTGCATTTCGTCTATGAAGTATCCACCACTATCAGAGTAAAAATGCTACATTGAAATTGACGCTTGTTCTGCTGGTATATCTAGGTATCTCATGGCCATTTGTTTACTCTGGTGGAACATTAGGACCCCACTTAATAACCTGTTGAACATGCCTTATTTCATGATACTTCCAACAAAATCTTGCATGACGCGAGTAAGGCGAGATGGATTCATAGCTTCATGGGCTTTCTCTAAATTTGCCATCTTCTATCAGTAGAAAATAATGGATAACATGCTTTCATCACCTGTTTGTTCCGACCTCATTACCGATTCGTAATCATCAGATTTCCAGTTTCTTCTTTCTTGACACCATTACAAACGATGTTCTGCTTTTCCAGCAGAAATGAGTGGTTTTGTTCCTATCTTCTGAAAATCTTTGCACCTGGTTCACACTTAAATTTAACGAGAAGAGCACTGGTTGAAGAGATTTGTAGTACATAGTAGTGTCCTCTTTCTAACTTATAATGCGTCGGTGACGCCACCGATCATGCACTTAGGAAAAACGATGCTCAAACTATCGATAAGTCGTCTACAAAAGGCTATAGATTCTAAAAACTTTTAAAAATCTTCACTGTGGTTGTTTTTGAGAGCCTAATGAACTTTGAGGTCTTCGAATTCAAGGTGCTTGCTAAAGATATAACAATGAACCCTTTTTTAAGTAATGAAGGATCTGTTGTTATTTTCATTTTGTTTCATTAAGTATGAAATTCACACTTACATCGCAGTTATGATGGCACTCTAACAACGTGTAACCAACGTGATTAGAAATTTGAATACTTTGCCCTTAACAAACGCGTTTTCATGGAAATCTCAAAAGTTTTAATTCATTTGCCAGTGTGCACACTTTTGTCAAAATTACAATGTCTGCTATTCGTTTCTGCCACGTGTCTCAATTTATTGTTTTAAAACACTGATATATGTTGGGTAATATAATGTTATACACGGTGTTTTGAACTTTGTTTTACCTATTTTTTCAAAATTTATGTAAGTATTTCTTAATTTTGATTAACATAACATAACAATTTATAGAAAAAAATAGCCCCCCCCCAATTACTTTCACAAAACTATAATCTTTCAATTAGTAACTTTGTTAGATTTTTGTAGTTATTTATATTGAAGGCTCATTTAATTGCCAAAAAAAAAAGAAAGCAAATAAAACAAATTTTACTTTTACACCTTCAATATATCTTTCTCTTTTTAATTAATTCAACTTTTTTTTATAGCTGTAGTTACAAGTTTGTTTTATTTAGAAATGTACCTGAACTTAATATATTTTCATACAAATTTTCAACATTTTAAAATACATGTTTTAATATAAGTAATTTTTTATGGTGTTAAAACTTTCATAATTCAAAGTGAATTTTGTAGGAAAAAACTAATCATTTATTGCTTTCTAAGTAAGTTTATGTGGTAAGAGTTAACACTCAAGATAAGCTGTAGGTTTCATTGAGTAAATTGAATTAATTAGACATTTTGATGATTAATATGTCTCTGGATTTCTGATGGGTTTTGGATTTTTGATGTATACTGTACGCTTTTAATTGTGTGCTTATGATAAGAAAGAAACAAAATAATTTGAAAAATTCATTAATAATTTTTAACTTATTATATTGAGTTAGATATAATGATTCAATATTATGATTTTTATTACATATTATCTGGATTGAGCTGATGCATTTTATTGTATTATGGTTAAATATCTGAATAACCGTGAATATCTGAATATGCAATAATTTTCTGGAGAAAATACTTAACTACCAACATTGTACATAAAAATAACTGGCTAATGAACCAGTTAAGCAAAAAAAAAATACTCTCCAAATAGTTTAAGCTTTCAATTCAGACATGATTTGAATGCAATTAACAAACTTAATTTTAACAAATTAGCATAATATTTTATTATCGAAAAGATTTTTATTGTTATAGTTTTATTAATTAGGATTAATTTCAAGTTATCAACTGTTAAACTATGTCTTAAAAGAAACTTATATTAAGAGAGATAAAATTTAATATTTTAAAAAACAATGCAAAAATAAATTCTTTCCGAGAGTAAACTTATTTCTTCTTATAATATTTTTCAGCTGCATCAATATATTTTTGTATTCGAGTAAATCAACAATCATATGTTATTTTAAAAATGATATGGCTTTCATATCAAATTTGTTAGCAGCAACAATTTCCTTGAATTGCTTATTGAATATAAAATAATATTTAGGTGCTATATCTGGTAATTACGGTCAAAGAATCATTAATAAAATTTTTTCAGTCTTCATACAATCCACAGTTAGTAAAGTAGTGTGTGAACTGGCATTGCGTGGAATAGAATCCTGTGATAATTTGTATTTTTTTTTTAGTTCTACATCAACTTTTGGAAATCAAATTGCGAGTAACATTAATTGCTCTACAATCCTTCACAAAAGACTTTTGCAATATAGCCTGATTTACTAAAAAAGAGTAGCAAAAATTCCTTTGGATGTGCTCCTTACATGAATTAATTTGTCATTTTAAGGCTATTAGGAAATACCCAAATAGTCGATTCTTTTTTGTTTTCAGTACGTAAGAATAAATTTAGGTTTCGTCGCATACTATATTTCGTATACATGTTTTGATATACCAGAGAATTAGGCATTTCTCTGCACCACTTTACACGAGCTTCCTTTTCAAGTTGAGATAAATTGTGGAAGAATAATTGGAACAACACCCTTTTCCATTCTTAAATGATCATACAAATTTGAATGCACACGTGCTCTTGAAATCTTTCAATGTGCTTTTATTTCGTCATTAGAAGAGATTGATTTTCTTTCAGCATCAATGTGCTCAGAAATCATTACATTTTGTGGTCGATTGCGCTAAACTTCATCTCTTCAATTCAGATGCTACAGATGGTGCTTTGTTACCAAATGCCGATTTCTTTGTGTCATTATAATTTTTCTGCATGCCAGAAAATTATAAAAAATCATACTGAAGTACTTTTGATATAACTCCGCGATTACTAAGGACTTCGGGTTTTGGGAAAATCATGGTAAATAAAATTCCCTAGATTTTAATGCTATAAATTTTGACGATTACATAACTACTCAAATTTCGGCCATAATAATTTGCATTGAAAATAGCTGCTTATCCATTCCCATGAAACTTAAATTATGACCTTCGTTTCTCATAAAATTCCTGAACAGTAATGAACAAAATCATTTGCATAAACATAACAATGTTGAATCGCATTCTTTAGTCCAAGATATTAAATTAATGCAATTAATATATTAAATTTAAAAATATGCGAAAATGAATCACTATTTAATCATTTTGATATTTAGGAATAAACCAGTTTATACACATAATTCTCATAAAATTCGATTTTTGATATATACTGTTAATGATGTTTTCGTAAAGATATCAAAGAAAAATTGTGTATCTTAAAAGTTAAAGGATAACTCTTTTATTTCATGGCTATTTTTTGAAAGTGTCACATTGAATAATGGAATATCTATATTTTTTTCACTCCATTTCCTAAAGTTTCCAGCAAACACAGAAGTTTTATGGACTGGTACAGAATGCTCAGAGATAGCTTCTTTCTTCCTCTGCTGATTGACTTCCGTTCCGAGTGGCTTTAGCAATCGAGTTTAAATGACTTTCTTCTTTGGAGGTCAAAGTTTATCAGCTGAAATTAATAACCTGAAAGACTGGTTTTTCTTTTGATAATAGGCTATGTTAAGAATAATCCCTTTTGTTCAACTTATTATGTTTTTGGGATACCAAAATTGAAAAAAATATCTTTACTAAAGCAAAAGAAATGACAAAAGAAAGGGAATGAATTTAAACTTAATACAAGAACTTCATGAGAAAAAATAATTAACAATGCGAAAATTTGAGAACAAAGAATAATTGCAATCATTTATTGAATTTAATGACAAATTGCTTGTGTAATAAAATATAAGTAACTGTCTTATTCTATAAATTGATAGTTTAATGCAGTGATTCTCAACCTGTGGGGCGCGCCCCCTAGGGGGGCATGAGCACACTAATGGGGGAGCGCGAGCATATCCAAGAGAAAATGTTATTTAAAAAAATTGATTAAGTGACTGAAAGGAAAGAATACACACACACATACAAAACAAAATACATTTCGACATATTTAATAATTAACTTATTAAATTAAAAAAACTTACTAAATTAAAAACAAATTTAATTATTATTAGTGACTTCCTTGGGCCTGTCTTTCAGAGCAAAGTTTTTCTAAGGAGGGTTTAATATTAGAAATAGACACTCTCAGTTCTTTTTCTATATTTAGCTGAGATCTATATTTTGTCATCAAAGAAGCTACCGCAGAAAATCCCGTTTCACAAAGGTAAGATGTTGAAAATGGTAGTAGAATGCGAAATGCCCTTGTTTTTAGTGCAGAAAACTCATCATCCACTCCTGCCCAAAATTCAAAGAGTGATTTATTACTAAATTGTCTTTTGGTTTCACCGCTTGCCGTGAAGTCTATGAAAAATTCTTCCTCATCGATTGAGAGTCCTTCGAGAGTATTTTGAAATGGATCCCTCACCCACTTGTAACTTGATATCAGTTTGTCGTCAGCAAGAAAATACTTTTTAAAATTCTTTGCTAGCATTGCTAAATGATTTTCAATGGTTACAAAAACAAATTTTACATGTTGTTCTTCAACCTTGTAAGTTTTAATACAATCATTCAAATTTGAAAACATTGTTAAGTTTTCTTACTTTAAATTTCTGCTCCACAATTCCAATTTCCTACAAAAGGCATCAACTTTATCACTCGTATCCAATATATGTCTATTTGCTCCTTGCAGTTAAAAATTCAAGTTATTTAATATCTCGAATATGTCGACCATGTAGCTCAATTTCAACAAATAAATTATCGCGAAAATTCTCAGCTTCCGGTCTGTTTTCCTCTTCTAGGAAAAAAGCTATTTCTTCTCTTAATTCATTAACACTTTGCAAAAATTTCCCTCGTGATAACCATCTTGCCTCGCAATAAAATAGTAACGCTGAATGTACTGCACCCATGTCTTTACAAAGTGCGGAAAAGATTCTTGATTTCAAGGGTTTCATTTTTATATAATTTACTGCGGTTACAACCGTAGTTAACACAATATTCAAACCAGGACTCATTTCTTTGGAAGCCAAAGCTTCTCTGTGGATCATGCAATGTGTCCAGACGCACTGTGGCGATTTTTCTTTCACAAGTGCTTGAATACTTTGGAATCTTCCTGACATAGAACGAGCACCATCCGTGCATATTCCGACGCAATTTTCCATTCTATGTTTGCCTCGTTCATAAAATCATTTAAGATAGCAAATAAAGCGAGTGCTGTTGCTTTGAGTTCTATTGGTTTGCAGAAAAGTAATTCTTCTACTACTGACAAATCATCACAAAATCTAACATAGGCAATGAAATGAGCATCTTTATTACTATCTGTTGCCTCATCGAGTTGTATTGGAAACAATTTGTTACTCAACTTCGACAAAAGCTGACAGTCTTCAGCTATATCAGCAATTCGACGGGCAACAGTATCATTTGAAAGAGGTATAGACTGCATTTGTTTTGCAAAATTATCTCCAAACATAATTTCTACAATATCAATCGCGGCTGGCAAAATAAGCTCTTCACCAATGGTGTGAGGCTTTTTACCTCTGGCTATTTTATATGAAACTTTGTAAGAGGCAATTAAAGCTTTTTCATTCACAGACAAAGTTTTTTTAAACAATGATTTTTGCTTTTCATATGATTTTAATTTTAATTCAAAGAATTCTCTGCGTTTGTTTACGTACTCACTATGAAGCGTTTCCAATTGTCGTTTAAGTTTATTAGGTTTCATACTGTCTGCCGCCAACATTTTTGAGCAAATGATACACAGGGGCCTTTCTTCTTCATTTACTTCAGTACTAGTAAACCCAAAATTTAAGTATTCTTGAGAATATTTTCTTGATTTTATTTTCGGAACCACGCTCATCTGTGTACTTGTTGATGCTTGTCTATCGTCTAATGCTCGCTTACGCCCGCTTAAAAATTTATCCATGATTCTGCATAAGTCTGCTGCCGTGAATATTTAATACGATGAATTGCATTTACACGAAAATATATGTAATATACACATTCAGAATAGATTCAATAGCGATAGAAGAATCGACTCGAATGAGATTGTCTGGAATTGAAATTGGCGTCATAGAACTTTCTCCTTCTCCCTATGAGAAAACATTTGTTCACATCTGCGCACGCTCCTAGCTTAATTTTTTGCTGACCAGACAAATTCCAGACAAATCGAAACTTCTCGCGAAACAGTGAGAATGCCCGACATGGCGGGACGCAAGAGCAATAAAAAAGCATAGGATTCTTGTTTTTTCAATGCTGAAGATCGGTGTTGCAAAATGTCAATAAATTTCGGTATTCTTGGTAATTTTTAAAGTTTAAAATTAAGGTTGTAGTGTAGGTTTAGCGCCAAAATACTCAAAATACATTATTATTGTATATATTTTATTGTATGTGGCGGGGAGGGGGTGTGTGATGAAAATTATGATTGAAAATTGGGCCGTGAATACTAAAAGGTTGAGAAACACTGGTTTAATGCAAGGAGGGATTTCTTCACATTTTAACTTCTCTAACAAATGATGAAGTGAGACAAATTATTAGATAAAAAGAAAACGTAAATTTAGAATGTTCCTTGGGAAATAAAAAAAACTAGCATCACATTTTTAATAGTGTTTTGTAACACTATTAAAATGTATTATTCACTGCAATAAATAAATAATATTAGCTATATTTTATAGAATATAGAAAAATGAATTCTTCATTTTTGAATTAAAAAATCATGGTTACTGTAATTATATTTACTTTGAGATTAAATTGTAACTTAAGTTTTAAAAAATCATATATTTTTATTAATTAGTCACATTTTAAAGGGGAAGTTATACGTTGGAACTAAAAAAAGTATTAAATAATTTATTAAATTTAAAGATATGTTATTGTTCTTAAAATTACATAAATACCTAAAAATAAATGTTAAGGAAACATTAATTTCACTTACATGGTAAAAAAAAAATATATAAAATTAACTTCTTAGCATGATAATATAAGTCAATATGCTCATATTTTTTTATGCTATTTTACTTTTTTAGTCATTTCTATTTTTGTTAAACTATGTGAAAAAGGAATTCTAGATTTTATGAGTTACTATATAATTTATTTGATGCAGTGCAATTTATATAAACATGATGATAATGAGTGTGGTATGATGATAATGAATATAAACATGATGATTATGAGTGAGGTTGGTTGGTGGCCAGCAACTCATCTTCCTAGAGCGTCCCAAATGTGCTCTATTGGATTCATGTCTGTAGAACACACTGGCCATTAAATTCGTATGATTCCTTCCTTGAAAAGAAAATCCTCCACCAGGTTAGCATGATGCAATTATCGTCCATTAAAATACAGTTATCGACTATTGCTGCAGCGTAAGGGACTACAATAGGTCTCAGGATCTCATCTTTATATCGGTGACCAGTCAGAGGTCCATCTCGAATGATAAAGAGGTCTGTGCGCCCGTGAATGAGACGCCACCGTAAACCAACACTCCCCCAGCGCCAAATCTGACACTTTCGTGCACGAACGCAGGATTATTCCCAGTGTCACGATCCCTCCAGATGAAAATATGCCTATTATCAGGATGAATAGAAAAACGGGACTCGTAAGAATAGGAACATTTCGCCATTCATTTCTCCTCCAGTTCACATGCTCTGTTGCCCACTCCCTGCGGTCGCGACGATGCCTTGATGTTAGTTTAACACATACCATCGGTCGTCGAGCATACAAACCTACACTATGGAGCTGGTTTCGAACAGTCTGAATTGAAACCGTGGTGTCCGTAGCCGAGTAAAGGTGTTGTTGGAAAAGAGTAGCGTTCATATTTTGGAGTCTCCTAGCCATTAACACTAAATAGCGATCTTCCTTGGGTGTTATAGCTCGTCTACGATCTTGCCATGGTTTTTTATCTGCACCAACTCAAAATTAGCATACTTCACAGTTTGAAAATCAGAAAAAATTTGCATTTGTGATTCTCTTCTCCCATTTTCGGCAAAAAAATTTCGCTTATATCATTATTTTATGTAAAACTTACAATATTCTATAATTGTTTTGAGCAGTGTATATAACTGAATGATTCAAAATCTATATAATAAACAGAGTTATAAATTCTAAAGCTAACATATGAAATATGAGTATGTAATAATCACTTTTACACTCGGAACACTCACAGTAAATTAATGACATAAGCAAAGTGATTTTAAAATTAAGGATTTATATATTGATGCTTAATAACAGAATTTCAGTGCCTCTTAATAATTAATTAGAAATCCAATACACTCACTGAAATTAATCAAAGTAATATTGTCTATCAAAGTTCATATAGTTAAAGTTTCTGACAAAATCAAACGGGACAAGCTACCATTTATGTTATTTAAATATTGGGAAGTTTAATATTAAAACACCAGGACTTCTTTCAAAATAGTTTGGTCAACCAAAACACAATAAAGATAAATATATGATTTCAATTGGTTATTAAAAAATCATAATCTTGCCAAAATGTTTACATCTCTCAGAAGCTATTAAATGTCTTTTATCACTAACTTTATTTGGTGTTGAGAATTACAACAAAGTAATCAAATTAACAAAACATTAGACATCATAGTCATATTATTTTCTTTTGCTTGTTTCTTTTTGATGAAATTTTAAATTTACATTTAAGTGTAAAATTATTCTATTGCAAAGCAGTGTTCAGAAGAAAACTATTTACTATTCACATATGCAATTTATATAAAACTATGTAAATTGCATATGTGAAACACCTGAAAGGAACCAAAAATAGTTGAGATGCTTATTTAACGAAACTGAAATGTCTTTTATTAAAAAGTCTTAAATATTTACTCTGTTTTTCTACATTAGTTTATACACCACAATTTTTTTTCCTTGGAGATGCCAGAATTCATAAGTTGAAGATTACAAATTAAATTATCTAACCATTATTCATTATTAATTTAAATATTATTATACAGAGCAATAGTTAAACATAATGAGTCACAGACAATTTAAAAATCCATAGTAAATCTTTAGTTTTTATTTCATGTACTTTTTAGTTTTGGAACATTGAAAGTATATTATTGTTAGAAAAAATGATTCACAATACATATATAAATCCTTATTTTTCATTGAAATTGCAGGAAAAGGTCTCTTTATTGTTTTATAAACTAAATTGAAATTATTTTTTAAAATTTATTATAATTTTTTCTTAGAAACAAATAATCAGATTTTATTATAAATTTAATAAAATATTTGTGGACATTTTCTGTTTTGAAAGAAATATTCAAGAAAATAAATAAGGATTTGAAAATCACACTGGAAATATTAATTAATTATTTATTCACATTATTAACTGAGAATTTCATAATTTTAGACCATTCATTTATCATTATTTACACGTCATCATAATTCATGCATCACATGTACTGAAAGCCCCCATATTCTTTAAAAGAGGTGCTTTCTCACATTGCTTAAAAGGAGTTCAGCTTATCCTATCACTTCCCTTTCAAAACTTTAGTCAATCCTAATATTAATTATAGGGATATGAGGGATTAAACTTATATCTCATTGGTTAAATTTTTCTAGGCAATCTCAGCTTTCCTTGAATGAATGTGATGTGCATTAAGTTAATTTAATGTAACATTAAGTATTCTCCTTTGGCAATAGATTTTAATTAAAACTAATCCAATTTAACTTCCACTTAATTAATTTTATTTCTTTGTATTTACCGATTTTTCTAAATAGATTCAATGGATATTATACAGTCAATGTATTTACAAAGCTTTTGTTTAATAGGAAGAAGTGATTTATTATGAGGTATTATTTCCATATTTTCATATATTGAGTTCTTTGGAAAAGGACTTTTACAAGAATTATGTATTAAATTTTCTTTTAAAAGTTTTAACAACTTTAAAAACTATGCAATATTTTTCAAGTAATTTTCATATAAATTACCCTTATTTTAGTGGTTTTATCTAGTTTTTAAAATTATTCGAATTAATTTTCTTAAAATGAAAATCTATATTTTCATTCCAATTATTTTTATTAGAATAAAAGAATCTTCTAACCGCCTTTGGTTGCAATACATTGTAAAAGAATGTAATTTTTACGAAATGTGCCCTTAAAACCCTTAAAACCAAAGTTCATTTAAAAATATATGTATAAATGATTTATTATACATATGCATATCATTTATAAAAATGCTACGTTGATAAAAAAAAGGCTTGTTACGGATTATATGGGTGGTATATCTCTTTGAGGGTAAGTTGTCATGACACTTAAAGCTTAATTTTAAAAAAAGCCATCTCATTTTTAAATATTTAAAATACACTTGCATTCTTAATTCAACATATGAATATAGTATATATATGAGATACTTTTTTATTTCATATTTTCTAGTAATATCTGTATGTATTTCAAGTAATTTTTATATGTATAGTATTAACAGAGCATGTATTTTTTTAAATATTTGATTGTAAAGTGATAGATTAGTTATGGTTTTAACTTGACTTAGCTTTGCAATCTAAAAATTAATTTGTAATAAATTCTTGAAAATCAAGTCCTCAATCGTTCTTACTTTTCTCATAATAAAAAATGCAAGTTAAATTATTGTTATTTCAGTATTAAATTTATTTTCTATTGCAATAGACATTCCAGAACTCTTCTAAGTTTTTCATGATTTCATAAGAGGGAAATCGTCAGAAGTTTCTTTTGAATTTAAAACGTTTCATGCGTTTTAAATTCAAGCCATGATATTGACTGAACTTCACGAACTTAGTCAGAAAAATTACTTTCCAGTACATCAAGAAATTGGTTATCATGAAATATAAGGAATGAGAAAACCAACGCTTCATCAACTTAACAATCTGATAAAATTTTGGAATTTAATAAATTGGCTATTAACAAATTGGTAAATTCATTCTTTTTATCTCTCAGTTTATACATAGGTAATGAATGAGAAGAGAATGAGATTTCCAATTTATTTTAAAAGTTATGTGTTAAATTTAGATTAATTATCAAAGGTTAAGAGAAATATAACGTTATTTCAAATACTTATATTCACATTTGTAAAACACTGAAAAACAGCTAAAAATAATAAGGGGAGCTAAAAATAAAATAAGTCATATATATGGAGAATTTTTCTAACAAACACAAACTGCAGAAGAGAGAGCTCTTGGAAAATAAATTAAAATCTGTGGTCATATAAATTAGTGATCATATAGTCAATGTCATTCCAATGGATTCGATTACAAATCACTAATTCAACCTCCAGAAGATTCTTCTAAGGTTTCCCAAACACACTGATTATTATTGACGAATGATTACTAATATGTATGTATGCAACAGCGTGGGAGACCACGCACAGTGCCATAAGGTTAATAAGTGCTGTCTCCTGTACACTTAGTGGCCCCCATACCTCTACGGGGTGCCTTGGGGCAGTTATCCATCGGGGAAGTTATTAAAAAAACAAATTTTGGTTTAAAATTGGAAGCCATTTGCTTAAATACAACTAAAAGGGCTTTAAGGCCTGCTATAAGTAACCCATTAATTTTAGGTGAATTATAAAAATAAGTTTACATGATGAAACAATTAACAATTAGGAGAGTAGTTGTAGAAAATTTGAGTTAAGGCAATATTTATATTATATACATTATAGACATTATTTATATTGACATTATTTACAAAAGAAACCAGATGAGCTTTCCCTATTAGTTATTAATTAAAAAAATAAGAGAATAGAGAGTAATATAAAAATGAAATGAGAAATATGAAAGGAGAGTTACTATATACAAACATGGCATTCACAACAGTTCATAAAGTTTCTTGCAATTTTTTCGCTATTTCCAGTAATGGAATAGATTTGTTGTCTGCTTAAAATGTTAATAAATCTGGGTCGTTTGCAGGAGTGTTTCCTGCATTTCAGCAAAACTCCCATCCTCGTCTGGTCAGATGTAATATTAACTTTGTTAGTAGTGATCTATGGAGATGATCTTTCATGCAAAACCTCAGGATTTCCATATTGGTCTGTTCAATGTTCTTTTTCAGTTGGTAATTTAAAGTTTCTGGGCACTCTAGAAGGTAGTGGAAAGGGTCCCCTTGCGCTATACAAATGGATGATATTGCCTTTCTTATTCTGTGGAAGTACTGTGTGAGTGGTCCAGGAAGCATTAACATCTGGTTGAGATATAGATTATCTAGGTTAGCTTACTGGAAAGTTCTGTGATAAGTCCACTATTCAATTCATTTCAGTTATTTCTTTTCAGTAACCACTAAAAAGATAATTTCGACACCTATCTCGTATAACTTATGAAAGTAATCAGCACTCGTTGGCAATTTGAACACAGTTGACATCATATGACAAAAGTGGAAATTTAGGTTCATTACGCAGAGTGGCTGATCAATAGTGGACTGTTTTTTCCTACATTTGTGTATACATATATATATATACAATTCCAGGATTATACTCCAAAATTTTAATAGACGTAATTGTTTTCGTAAGAACTAAAAAACCTTATCATCTTTTAAATGTATGAGAAATAGATTAATATGGAGGAGACACATTTTGTGTTCAAGATTGCATCTCTCTCGTCCTGAATGGGAATTTATCTATTTAGATAAATTCACATACCAAGAGTCGAGTCGAAGGTGAGTCTGGGGACATCTTCGTGAGTGACTGCTGAACTGTTGCATTATGTATCACTACAGTGGTCCTGCATCCGGTATCATAATTTGGATCTGTATTGGATTCCATATCCTATACCTCTAGTATATGCTGTGCGTATACTAAACATCCAACATTGCAGTTCTGAGGTGCTGAATTCCACAATTCTTTCAAACGTTCAGTACCTATCATCAGCCATATTACAACAGGATTATGAGTGACCATGCGTGATACCCAATATTCAAGAGTTTTTTATCCATCAGATTGATCTGATTCCTTAACTTACTTATTCTTCAGCTCTATCCTCAATTGAAAACGTATGTTTAAAGCTCGCTCAACAATAGCCCGGGATACATCAGCCTTTGTTATATTAGTTTAGTTTTGGCAATTTGTGGAAGCCGCTATACCATAAGGATACATCCAAAGCTTCTTTGATCCTTTGATGAGTGGTTATAATCACCAATGGCAGTTACACTAACTATTGATTTTGTTACAATCTACATTTCACAAGAGGCTGACATTTCAGTAGTTTGATATTAGTATAACGTGTTACCCACCGAATAAACTTTCTGTAATATTTCTCGTTTTTCTTGGTGTTGCAGTTTATGTAGCCAGTGCATTGTATGTTAATTTCTAAATCTATAAATAATTTGATAAATTATTACATTGTTCACCCTACTTGTATTACATATTCATAAAATCATAATAAGATAATTTGTTAGTTTTTCTTAATCATTTGGAAAACCAGTGTATTAAGAGATGAACTTTTTAAAAATAGTGTAAAAATAAAAATAATATGCTTAATAAATTGACTTATTAAATGTTTTCAATTACTAAAAATACTAAACTTGGATATCTTTTGCCCCAGTATAGCAGTAAATTAAAACATAATATTTAGAATTAGAGAATATATATTAAATAAAGGAATGTTTCAAACAAAAGCTACACTATTTAATCGCATTATCTGATAAAATAATCAAATACACAAAAGAGCATTCTAAAAATCACATATCTCAAATTTTGGATAGAAAGCATAAATTTTTCTATTACAATTATTTGAAACATCTTAAATTTTAAGAATTAAGAATAAAGGCTAAATTTCTTTTACCTCTTATTGTAGCTAAAAATTTTATTTATTTATTGTAAGTATTTTATGAATATAAATTGCTTGTAATTGACAGAGAGAGAGAGATTGTGTGTTAAATCAAGGATAAAGCAACGTTTTTGTGAAAATGCTGAAGAAAAGGTATAAAATTTTATAGAATATATTTACAAAAATAATTTTCATGTAAGCAATAACTACCCTGGAAAATTGTGCTGCGCTCATAAATTATATAATTAATAATTTCAATAGTTGATATAAACATTTTTAACTGTCATTCATAACTGCTATTAATTTAAAATGATTAGACTCAGAATTTCTTCTGTAATCAAATTTTCATATAATGAACAACTCTTCCTAGTTTAAGTTATAAGATTCATCTAATAATATTCATATACAGTTACATAATCAAACTATATTTTCTTCAATGTTTGATATTCTTGTTCAAATATTGTTTATAAACCAACATCCGTCTTTCTGACTCAAGAAAATTAATTTTTTTGAGTAGCATCAATTAAAAATCATTCTTGAGAATTACCATTGTCATATTTACTTCGAAAATATTCTTATAATTTTGTTTCGGCTTCATACAAATCAAAAAATTATTGATGAAAAGAGAAACTAATTAAACTAATTAAATTATAAATTATAAAATTAAATATTGACAGTTGATCAACTAATTGAATAAACTAACTAAAAGTTTGTCATGCATGGAACAACACTTTCAGTTATCCCTTTATTAATATTAAATTATATTTAAATTATTTTTACATAATTTAAAAAATATTCTAAATAAATTGATTTTTTCAAGCTCAAAATTTTTTGTTTTTTTATGAAAAAAGTATTGGTTGTGTAATATGTACCGTCAAATAACTTATTACAAAATAATTTAAAAATTAGTTTTTAAGCAATATGTAATTTATTAGAAAAAAATTTATATGAGCTTTTTCAGAATTACATCATTTGATTTATTATTGGTTTTTAAAGAAAGCGTGCGAGCTATGTTAAATATCTAAATAAATTTTATTTCGCAAACTAGATGAATTAACTTCTCTATACCAGTTTTAGAGTTAAAAATATTTATTTAGATAGTATGAGTGTAAATGTGGTAAAAACTTTCATTTTAAATAGTTTTCCAATTGAGTATCATGATTTTTCACAGTATTTTTGTTATAACAGCATAAGCTCTTATATCACATATCTTTTTCTTGTGGCTTTTTGAAGAGTGTATTACCATGGAAAGAGTAGATGGCATATTTATAACCCAGAAGTCAATTTTCTTCTAGATTAATATTTTATTGCTATGTATATCATCACGTGTAGGTATTTTTTAATATTACAAATCACATATTTCTCAGTTAAACTAATTAGTAAATTTTCCAATTAAAATAAAGTTACATTTAACTTAATAATAAACTATTTCTGAAAACTGATGGCTATTTTGTTTTTACAATTTTAAGGATTCAAGGATTTAATCTAGAAAAAAGTTTTCCTGTCTTCCATATTGATAATTGTTCCACAAATGAATTCAATTTTCCAGCATAAGTATTAGTAAGAAAAAGAAAAAAAGTCATGCAAAACTCTACTATTTTACTAAGATAACAAAATTTTAAAGTTTCTATGAAAAAGTAATGCAGGTCGCAAAATTATTTCCATCATAAGGTACATGATTATCTCAGCTTAGTAGATAATCCTTCATTCTAGTAGGATAGGTTATAAGACGTTCAAGAGTAGTGATTGGCAAAGGCTAAGAACTCTTTCAGGGAAGACGAAATTTGCGTTGCCTAGCAACTTACGTTGCACCTGCATTTCTGATTAATGATAGTAAATCGTTGCAAAAGGAGGAATTTCAAATGAATGAGTATTAAAAGGATGCAGAAGTTTCAGAAAATTCTTATCTTTCTCTACACAGAAATATATAGCATATTGGTTTTCCTATACTGGCCTCTTTCTTTTAAAATAAACATAATTAATTATTTTTGGGAGAAAATTAAATTCGATCATTCATGTTAAAAAGAAGTATTCATACATTTAGTAATATGGATCTCTGAAACACAATATATTGAAAATTTCAACTTGTATCCATGGCTCTATTTAGAAAAAAATTAACTTTTTTAGTAATCACAGTTTAAAGTACTTCTTGCATTATTACAAATGAACGTCATTCGTTCAGATATATATAATATTCATGTTGGAAATGCTCTTACATACAGTTTAAAAAATTAAAACACTCAAAAAATCAATTGTGTTATGAAGTTAACTTTAAAAAAATTTCTAATTATCTAGTAAAAATGTGCATGTTAACTTCAGTAAATGAGATTATTTTTGGAAGTATTGAAAATTTAAATTTTTTATGCAAATTTTAAAATAAATCTCAAAATAATCATTTTGAACTTTATAAATTTGGATATATGAATTTCGTGATTTTTTTAAAGAAGCCCATTTATTTTTCTTTTTTAAAAAATATACATATTAACTTTGATTGATTTTTGAAGACATTTTAAAATCGATAGCAGTTGTTGATATTTTTGCCTATAGATAAAATGCCTTGGAATCCTAAGAAGGAACATATATTTTATGAAATTCCTGTTAGCAAAATATTTATTCTTAAATGAAGGAATAAGCATTATATGAAAAATTGGAGTTTCGAAAGTCTTTTGTACTTTCCATGCAAGCTTAGGATTTTTAGATAATTATATTTAGTTAAAAATTACATCATCTTCAAATAGTGGTGGAATGATCACAGTCAGAACAACATTTGTATAGCTTTTGATAAGTTCTATCATTTTTATGATGCAAATTTAGTAACGTTTTACAATAAACACAGAGTAAATACATGCAACACATATTGTCGTATTAATGTAAAGTGGGATTTTATTATTCTGTCAATAAGAATGTATGGAATGTTGCGACCTGAAATTTTGAATGCTATTATACCATGTACCAATTTCATGTGATCATTCCATTTTCCTGATTTGTCTTATGACAAATTATGGTATGAAACTCCATAAGTCTTTGAGTAATCATTTAAATAAGATATAAAGGAAATGTTATGAATTTTAATGTTATTTTCCCACCAACTTATCTGGAATTTAAATATTAATATTTATAATATGTATTTATAATTGAATCTAATGTATTAAGTCCAGTAATAAATATATAACTACTGCATTTTACAGTTATATTCGATAGTAAATTTCATTTCAAATTCCATTAAGCATATAATGCTCAAATTTCAATGAAGTCTTAAGGAATTTAGTCTATTAAGATTAGAATATCCTATACATCTGTATATTCAATTATAGTGTGACCTAATAAGATGTTTTTAATTCAAGCTGTAAACTAGAGTTACGAATTATTTGTTAAAAAAAGTGTGATACTTTAAATCAAACAATTGATTATTTATATTCTGATTCCATTCTTTTACTAAACTGAATGAACTTGGTAAATAAGAATTTTATCAAAATTATCGAAATATTTATGAATTGGGATTTATAGTATAGTAGTTGAAATATTTTTGTAAAGGATTTATAAATAGTAGTTGAAATATTTTTACATCACACTAAAAAAAAAAAAAAATAAAATAAAATAAAATAAGAACATCCCAAAAGTTCGAGGAAAATGCAAAACTTTTTCTTCGATAAATTGAAGACAGTTAACTCAGTATGAATATTACTTCTAGAAACTTCTATGATAATATTGTCATGCATTTTCACGTTTTTCATTATTTTTAGAAAAAATGGAAAGTGTAATAAGAAAATGATTTCTTGCTTATGGTAACATAAATTGGTATTCTGCTGATACAAAATCCATATTCATATTTTTAGCTACTTGAGAGGACATTTATTGTAATTTTTTGATTAATTTTAGGAAAGCTTATTGTCTTCTCAGTGTTGGTAATGGTCGATGTTTTTATAATGATGATAGAATATAACTCATTATTGCTTATTATAATCTCAAGTTATGTAATTTGATACTTTTTTTATAAGAATCATAAAGATAATTCGCACTTTCATTCATAGGTATAACTTAATTTTTTAAATGTGATTAGTGTTTATTTGATGGAAAAAAAGAAATATTATTTATTTGATGAAATAATTAACATTTATATGAAAAAATATAACCATAAAACCTTATAATTTTGTTAAAAAATAATTAGTTGTGGCATATTGATAATATTGCACTAAGTTACTAAATTCTGTATTAAAATCTTTCTTGTATTATCTCCAAAAATTTTCCAAAACAAAAGCTTAGACTTAATTTTCAATTTTGGAAAGGTTAGGCAAGTTTATGAGTGCTATTGTCAAAATACAAAAATAAACAACATACTATAGAGAGCAAACAGGTATTTCAGATCACATTAGATGTCATAAAAGAGGTTAAAAAATACATACAAACTGTATTTTTAAAATTTAATTCCACGAAGACAATATAAGATAATTTTATGCAGATATTTTGTTTACTTTTGTATATATTAAGTTTATAATATCAAATCATTTTTCAAAAGGCTATGGAAACAAAACATTCATTTGAATGTCTTCTATTTTACTGAATATATATTTAGTGATGTGAATTTTTTCGAAAGAGTAAATAAAATTAAAAAAAAAACTGTTGATACTTGAAATGCATACAAATAATGCAAAGAAAAATTGCTTTAAAATACACTAACTGAAAAAATCTAAGCACTTAGAAAAAATTGAGAAATAAGATTTCTGAAATACATTTGTCTAGTAATAAAAATGAACAATCTTAGTTTCAAAAACGTAAATTAATGGAAGCATGAAAAATTACTTAAAATAAATAATATTGGTAAATTAATAACCGATATAATCACCGCAATTATGAATATAAGAATGTAAACGAGCATACTGTGTATCTTATATGCATCAGATGTCAGTTTGTATGGTAGAGTTCTATGAGTGTTGTTGCGCTTAGTTAGATAGTACTGAGACAATTAATGCTATCTGTAAATGATGTTGGAGCTAATACCCAATGATGTCTCATAACTATAAAATCGGAGAAATATTTAGTGATCTAGCAGAACATTTCAATGATTTGACACAATGTAGACCATATTAGATTGCAGCAGAAATATAAGGGCGAAGGTTATTTTGTTGAAAATCTTACTATTAAATTCTATTCATTAATGATAGCGCAGCTGTTTGACTCAACAAAAAGACTTACAAATCTTCAAGGGTGATTGTGAGAGCTCTAAGAGGGCTTCTGCTATAATAAGAAATTACTCGTTTGAGCATAACTCCATTTGTAATTTCAGTGTGTCCAGATCAACCAGTGAGATAAATTAATTGTAGGTGCTCATTTGGTGTCCTAGACTCATAGTCATCACTAATACCAGAGAAAAACAGATATTTGTTAGTAAACGTATGCTACATTAATGATTTTATATGACTTTATTACATTACATTACACGTCCTTATTACACATATTTCCATTCCATTCTTTAAGGAGCTCAAGCTTGACATTATTGAAGTCACTAGTAACAGAAGTTTGAAGTCAGTGGAATGCATGGTGAAAGGTACTTGACTCCGAGCTATCCTTGAATCAAATAATTTGTATAAGTTCTTTGTGATACTGTTGGGCAAATCTAATGGAATTCCTGCGGCCGTTACAGAACGATACGCTGCAGTCATCCTTCAAAACGGGCGACTTTCGTTCTCATTAGTTTTATGTGGTCATCTGGACATCAGTCTTCTTGAGTAGTACTTTCCCATGAGAACTGTTGCCAACAATCCTTCACAGTGGATATATTCGTGCAAGATCTTCCTGCAAAATCATGAAAAATTTTTTCCCTTTTTAGTAGATTTATTACACAGCCTTATTTAAATTCAATTGATAATGACTTAATTTTCTAAAATGTTGAACACGTATTTAAAAAAAACGTGATTTGCATTTGCATAGTTTAGCAACAAATGCTATACTTAAATGCTCGGCATAAAAATTGAACAGACGTCATTTTTCAGGAGACGCAATACCGAGTTACGGAGGAGAGCAAATACCAAGTTTTATCAAATTTCACTTATTTAGAACAATTCGTTCTTGATATTAAGATTTCTTTCCTTCAGCATATATTAAAAAGCAACACAGATTCGCAAGGTTAATTAAAAAAAGAGGAGCATGTTGCTCTTGTTATTCCGAGTCTAATGAGATCATTTTGAATCCACCATTGCTAAATAGAATTTTACTTATGAATTTGGTTTAAAAAATGGAGATTTTGACTCAGTTGCATAGAAAAATTTCAGTACTTAAAGAGTACAAAATATGATTCTGGTCCGATGTTTATTGTCCTTCTGAAAAAAAAAATGATTTCGCATTTAGCATTCAATATAGTAGAGGAAAGAAATCAAAAGCTTCGACATCGATGAAGGATATGGCTGTAGTTTAGCTAGAAGCTTCCCGCATTATTTGCAAATGTACAATGGTGTGGAAAGTTTCCAAATTTGAGATATATCTCTTTCATAATAGTTTATAATGTCTTACTGAACATTTTAAAATTCCATATATTAGAAATCACACATATAACGTAATCATATCCAGATTATCTACCGATTCAGAATAATTCATTCAGCAGATTCTTGATCGATTGAAAATGGACAATCCATGGCCTTGAAATGATTTGTACTACAGTAAAAATATTTAGTGCATTTAGTACTATAGTAGTAATTTGTACTAAGATACTATCATTATTCAACATAAGCAATGCTGAATTCATTCCTTTCGTAAACATTTCTTTCTTATGGATCCTACAACCTTTAGTTTGAAGGAAGTATGCTTCAAATCTCTTACAGATATTGCTTATTTCAGAACTGCAAAAATATGGAAGTGTTTGTAGCACAATTTCTATGCAAGAAGATATTTAACACTATAATGCAACGTCATTGAGGTGCTAAATCTTCAATTTAGAGGTAAGCATATTATGAGGCTATATTTCAAAATAATTTGGTCACCACTATCATTTGATCTAAACTTTTGTGATTTTCGATTGTGCAGTTACTTAAGTAATTTGTGAATAGAAGTATGATTGCAACTTTAAATGCTTTAGAAACACTCATTTCTCAACATACTTAGTAATATAATTTGGTAACATAGCAGTGATATCAGGTGAATTATTTTTGCACTTCATCGTGTAGTAGAAAATAGTGGACAAGATATTAAGCATATTTTAAACAAGTTAGAGCAATTTATTCATGACTACTTATCCTAATTAGTTTCATTATCATTTATTTTTTTGAAGTTCAAAGCCAAGAAACAATGAAATACATATCTTTGTTATATGCCATGGCACCGTATTATCATAACCAATGCATTCTGAACTACATATTAATATGTGCTGGGAATAAAAAATATCACATCATATCATGTTCTTTTTGTTCACCTTACAACACCTTACTGTGTATAATTATACCTTACTATGAATAATTGTACAACGCCGTTTATTAGCTAATTTTATTTAACTTTTTATTTTTAGAATACTTCTAATTACTTTTGAGTTTGTTCGCATGATCATGTCACAGTAGATCCTCAAGTAATTTAATTATTTTTTTTAAGAAAAGTGCAGAATCATCTATATCGACTAGTTTTCTAATTCTTTTAATCCCTTAAGCAAATGGAAACTACCCTAAAAGTACTAAAATAAAATAATTGGCAATATTAGGAGAACGGTTTCTTTTGTACTCATTAAATGAAAAAAATAAAAAGATCCTGTATAGTAAAATCCCTATCTGAGACTATGTTAAAATGTTTTTAGTCTGAATAGCTTCATAATTATTTTTTCAGTGGAAATTAACTGATATTAACCTGTGAAGTACCTCCATTGACAGGAAATATAAATTGAAAAGCAGTTTCTCATTAAAAATTTTAAAGTAGAGTAACCAACTGTAAGCTCCAAAAGTAGGAAAATTTATTATGGCAATCTGTTGAGAAAATAACAACAAAAGATTATTCATATTTAAAATAAAAAATTGTAGTTATTTATTTATTATCAAAGTATTGACAATTTTTATGTAATTTTCAAAACATTTTCATTTGTGCTTTTTAATGTTAGATTGTTATTTTTATAAAAATGTTGAAAATATTCCTTTTACCACTACTCAGTAATATATGTTATTAATACATACAATATAAAATATATCATATCATATAACTGTAAATATGATTAGTAAAATGTTTTATCTCCTACGAAGAGTAAATAAAAGATATTTTGTGATTCGAAGCTTGTTTTGACATCCATTATTTCAAGAATAATTTGCTTCGAATTCACGAACAATGAAAAAGCAACATTTATTTAATCACTTGTAAATATTTTTCATTTTAATGCATATCCTATTTAAATCGTTTCCCTTTAAGTTAAATAACATTTCCATATATATCTCTTGCTTTCCCTGTACTGAAAAATTTCATTCCATAAATTTTCTATCTACTCGTCTCAAACAGGAAAATTTCCTCTTTTATGTGTAAGAATACTCTTAAATAAGGTCTGAATTCAATTTTCCGCTTATTTGCAATGCAAAATTCGATTTATTTTTCCTGTAAGTTTTCTGTTTCCTATTCGAAATCACCCCTGAGGCTAAAAATTCCAGAGTATTTTAAGTCATAAGGAAGGAATATACCCAATTTACGATTCTTCCATGAAATAAATCGGATGAGGTCCCTTAACATGTGAATCATATGTCTTTTGCTTCCACCATTTACTTGAAAATGTGATAAATACAGCTATCATCTGGTCAACTACATTCTGATATTCATCTTTATTTTATTCAGATTCCAAAGCAAATAGTAGTCAAACTGTAAAAAAAAAAAAAAAAAAAAAAAAAAAGCTGCAATTATTAGTCTTAAAATGGGAACCATTGTTGTGTGGTATTGCTATGGTTTACACTTTATTTTATTAACACATATAAAACAAAATCTATTAGATGTGGTTTGAATGTAAGGTTATAAAATTGTTATTTTTTCATTATTTTTTGGAAAAATATCCCAATATTTTGTACCTGTATATAAAAATATAAAAAGTAGTATAATATAAACCTGAATATGTTGTCATAAAAGCATATAAACATGCTTACATTCATATCATCTTAAACTTTATTCACACTTTCAAATGGTGCTTCAAAAATAACGTTATCAAAATTTCCAATATTAGCATCATCAAAACTTTAATTATTTGCTGACTCTAATACAACTGTAATAATTGTTAAGGCTTGCAAATATTCAGTTAGAGAATTATTTTTACAATTTTTTTGCAATCAAACCTAAATGAAATTAGTAAATAACAATACATGGATTATTAATAATAACAACACATAAAAATTAATAATAATAAGAGAGTAATAATTCAATACGATATTCGATGAGAGTGCTTAAATGTGAAATGTATCTTATTACAAAGATAAATAATATTATGTAAATCAAGTTTTATAGATTAAAATATCTTATTTGGTTATATTTTTTATTGTTTACTTATACTGGTCAGGTCAAACCAAAGGAAAAAAAATGCAAAAATTCTTATTGCTTACATCATTAACTTACAAAACTACAATAAATACCAATGTAGGTTATTTCAAAGAGACTAGATAACTAAGCCTTATTTCATGCTTTAACTAAATTTATTTGTTTTTTGATCGTAAAATAAATGACTCGCGAAACTTTTTATACTAAAGGTAACAAGAAAATAGAATGACAGTCATTGACACACTTAAATTATGCATGAAATCGAAATTGCCTTATGGAAAAAATAAGTTTGCAATTCAATGCATACTGATATGTTTTCCTTAGTGTGCTAGAAAATTCAGCATTACGTTAGATTCTTTCAAATGAGAAAAAAAATCAATGTCTCGAATCATCGATTTCCGTTTTAGGTGAGTGTTTCAGACTTTCCTTTTTTTGCAATTCAGATTTGTAATTAAATAGAATGAATGTTAGAATTTTAAATAAACATAATGTATATTTCTGACCAAAAACAAAGTGTTTAAGAAATCTTGCAATTTTGAAGTGAATTTTCACATTGTAGAGAGCAAACAAAACTTTTGTTTTGGAAATAGAGGATATCGGGTGTATGTAGATAAAAACGTCAAAATAATATGTGAACCATTTTTATCATTAGAAAAAGGTTAATTTTGAAGCAAATTTCTGAAATGACTTAATGATATGTTATACATGGGAGAAACATATTTAATAAATTGAAAATTATAATTAAAAATATTTAAATGTATAATATAAAATATTAGAAGGTATAATATTTTTCCATGGCTAATATGGTTAGGTACCTCAACTTTTGGAGGTATCTTAAGAATCAAATACAGTTTATATATTTATAGGCACTTCCATGAAGCAAATGTCCAAAAGTTGTGGATTTGTGTTCAAAAATTTTTTTTTATCTTTAATGTAAGTTCTCGAAATCTTTCAACTGTCACCATTAATTCAAACTTTACAAGTATAAGCTTACACATATATTGTTTGTTTATTGCTCAACAGTCATTTTCTGCAATCGGGGATTAATTAGACTGGAACCTACAGCTTAAAGTGAATTATGAGCCACTATAAACATCTATGCTCAAGGTGGGATTCGAACCTACAAACCGTATAGCCGAAGGCAAGAGCGCCAACTCCTCAACCTTGAGCTCGGGTTACACATCTAAACATATTAGCATGTTAATATTCATATTTAAATTTTTTTTTTTGTAAAACAAGATATTTCAGAAGCTTTTGTAATTGCTTGTATTTTGTGACAGAGAGTATTTATTGATGTCGTCTCTTATAATTAATGTTTTGAGAACGATATTTTTATAGCTCCAGAAATTAAATTTAGGACAAATTGTTATTTTGAGATATATTTATTGGATGGTAGAATTTTGTTTTTAACATAAAATCAATCCTTCTACAAAAGCTATCGATTAAAACTTTCATATTTCATCGAAAGCTAAAACAAAATCTTACCTACTAGCTTAGAACTTAAGAACTAAACCTGATATATTTTGAAGTTTTTGATTATGTATTTCAAGGATTTGCCTAAGTAAATAGCTTTTTTATTTGCTGTGAATATAGAAAGTATTTAAAATTTAGCTTTGTGAGACTTCTTTCTTCATTTATGAAATAATGTTTAATATAATAATTTTTCATGAAATCAAGAAACCTTTGTCAGATGTTTTCAGAGAAACAATAATACAGCTAAATGAGACATAGAAGTAACATTATTTCTCTTAAAATTTCTGAAATTTTTAGACAGTTACTTTGAGTGTGTGTGTGTGTGTAAAGTTCTCTGAGGTTTCAAAGTAATAAAATTCTGGAGAAGGAATGATTTTTTTAAATTGCCTGTGTATATACAAAAAAAAATCTTCCAACAAAGCATATAACAGCTCTGAATTTCTATGTGATTTGTTAAAAACAAAGATATTTGTCATCGATGGAACTACAGCTCGTTTTAGTCAATGACATGTTTTTCTTTTAATACAAAGATTATTTTGTCACTTCATTTAATAAAAACAATAATTTTAAGCATTATGCTTTTTAATGCATTCATTACTTTGTTGATTTATTTCTTTTGCAGATTTTCTGCTTCTGTAATACGTTAATATAAAATGTATTGCTTTATAACTATCAAACCAATTGAACTAGTAAATTAAATCCATTTTTTCCTTGTTTTACAAAACAAAACCAATGTATATATTTTAAAATAAATAACTAGCTGATGCGATGTTTCTAAATTGAGTTTTTTTAAATGTATTTCTTGTTTTTGTCATTAAATGGATATTCTGATATTTGCATTTGAGGCGAATATATATATATATATATATATATATATATATATATATATATATATGCGTGTATGTATGTTTGTTTGTATTCTTTCCATTTTATATTCCATGTTATTTCGATCTCACATATGAGGAGAAATATATTACCGCACATAGTATTTTATATTGCAATAAAGCAGCACAATTTTATAATATGGCATTAAAGCTTGTTATTGACAACAAAATGTGGCTAATAAATTGTGCATATAAAAAATATGATATTTGAAATAATGCAGTATATTTTCATCATATATTTGGTATTATGATAACTTTTGGAAAGATATGTTTTTACTCACATTTAAAAATTGAATTAGTAAAACTACATAATTACATAAGAATATAAATAACTAACAACATAAGAAAATAAATGACATTCAAATAAATTTTTAGTTTTACGAAATTATTGAAAAATAAACGTACAATTTTTTTGCATATTTCTTTTCAAAATATACCATTCAGAGTCTAAAAGCATAAGCAAATTGGAATCTTCTGAAGTATGATATATAGTACGACTAATATTCAAGGAGTCTGACACATATAAGAAGGAAATACTGTGCTGGGGACATAAAACAATTAATATTAGTTCAAAAAGTGAATAAGACATAAAAAAATAAGTTGAAGAAAAAATTAGATAGAAATATAAGAAAAATAGATAATGATGTCAAAATTTTATCTGACATCATTACCTACTTTATTGTAAGTATTTGTAGAATAGTGAAAAAGTGACTGATCGTATGTTTTTATGAAATGTAAATCATGAAATATTTTAATGTGAAATAAAGAAAAAAACTATTGCGATAAAAATACTAAAACGAAATAAAAATTGCAATAAAAGTGGCCTTAAGAAATATTTGATAAATACTTTTCCACTGTAAGCATTTCTTAGCTAAGAAAAGCAAAACAATTTTTACTCAATCGTGTGATCCTTAATTTTAATATGTCTGTAATAATCCTAGAACATACTTCTGCCTTGATATCATCATCATTTATAACTAAATTTCGGCATTCAGTATTTGCTTTTGATACTTCGCTGTATGCATTCCTTGTATTTGGAAAAAGCAATGAGTTCTAAATTCAGAATTTTGAATTAAAAATTAAAAAATTTAGAGTTGGATGAAAAAAATCTAGTATGAAAAAGCAGTCTTTTATTTGTATTGTTTTATTCCAATAGAAAGCATTTGAAAACCTTTAACTTTAAAAATATATTAATTTAACAGATTTTTTTAGTTTTATACACATTAAAATATGAGATTTATAAAAAGATTTTGTCACATAAAATATTTTTGCTTTGTGCAGTTATGAGTTTTCAGATATAACTTCATTTGTTTAATTTTGTATAGGATTAACTTATCAATTATAAAGAATTGTTTATTATTTTATGTTGGTAAACGTTCATACTCAAAAAAAATTATTTTTGTTTTCAAGGTGTTGTATCATTCTAATATAATATTATAATTTATTAGTATTTTGTATGCTTAAAACTAAATAAAATAAATATAAGGTTAATAATACAGTGCATGAGTTTGGTACATTAACGCCACTTCTATTACATTTTTTTCAGTTTTTTGCATAGTACATAAAATTTTATTTACACTATGCTTCCTATCTTGAAAGAAAATACATATAATACTGTTTTAAAAAATTCAATTTATAGCTATATACTGAAACTCTTAAATATATAATATGCAAATAAGCTTTTAAGCGTATAAGATAAAACGTCAAACTTGCGAATAAGTTCCTTATTTTTTGACGTAAACCTGAAAACATGGATTCACTAGCGTAGTGGAGGCTTTATAGTGTATCAATTTTTCATCTTAAAGTTTAGAAACGCAAATATATTTCGTATTATTATTACAAAGAATTTTTTATGCAATATGTATATTTTTCTTCATATTGTAATAATTATAAACTTCATATAATAATTAAATTCTACAAATTAATAAAATCAACATTTAATGAGCAATATTATTCATCTCCATTATCTTATTAATAGTTTGAAATAATATACTTTGTTGTTTTAATCTTAATTGTGATATATCATAGACATGTGAGGATGCACTGTAATATTTTATTTAATGATTTGGATATAAGTTAAAAATTATAGAAAAAATAGCTAATAATTTATTACACCAGTTTTAATCACTTATGAAGATTGTCGCTTCACAGTTTCAAAGGGTATCCCGCCAGACTTTCATACAGAAATGTTGTGTAGCTCCAGTGAGATGTTAATACAAAACGAAAATATAAAAATTTATAAATATAATTTTTTCAATTATATCATTTATCTCTCTCTCTCTTTAATTTTATTTCTTAACCTCTTAATAAATTTACTTTTACATACTTATGATCATGAATCAATAATTTTATTTGTAATTTTATGCTGTTTGAAATAAAGTATTTAATAATGTAAGTTTTATATTTAAGATTATTAATAATGTAAATTAACAAAATAACTTAAAAAGTTATTTTGTTTTCAATATACCATCTAAATTGCTTAGATCATACTTTATTGTTTAAATTATTTTCCTCATTTAATGAGCAAAAGCGTATAAAAAACTAAAGGAAATTAAAGCGAAGAAAAAATCTTAAAAAGGATTTCAATAACTAAAAAATCAAGATTTTTAGGAAATATAAAAATAAAAATTATAGAAAACTATAACTCTAAGAGGTATTCATTTTCGAGTCTCTTTTATTATTCTGATAAAAGATGGGTAGTAAAATTTATTAAAGTTAAAAGAATAAAGTTATACAGATGCATCAAAGGAATAAATTTGTTTTTTATTCAGGAAAAAGAGGTTCAAAATCAAGTTTTCCTTTTTTTCCAATTGGGTTACAAATATTAAAAGCAGGAACAAAATAATCCATAAAAAGAATTGTTAGAATTGTATTATATTTTCCAAAGTTTCTGAATGTATTTATTGATATAAACTCATGAATAATAAAACGCAGGGTGACACTGAAGTCAATTGAGTCGTTAAAACATCGAGTGTTTTGAACTGAATAAATAACTCAATTCAATATTTTAATAAATATGTATGCATAATATCATGAAGTATATATCTATAAACACAGTTTTTGTTTAATTCCTATTGTTCTTATTGAGAAATTCCGTCATATTTAAAGTCTTTTTTAATTTGTACTTTATGTTTTGTTCACTTTTTAAATAGCATTTATTTCTTAAGTAATTAATTTTTAATTTATTTGTATATATACATTAATATAGATAGTATATGTGTGTGTGTTAAGATATATATATCTTAAAATCTTTATTTAGATATAATTCAAAGAAATCAAATTTACTAAAATATTGCATTTACTAAGAGCATTTCATCCATAAATTGTCCTAATAAATGGCTTTTTTTCTAATAATACGTAAAAATAAGAACTTTAATTTGCGTATATTAAAGTTTATACGTATTTTTTATTAAAAACACAACAGTATACTTGAACCTAATTAAAAATTCCGCAAATGCTTAATTTTGTTTTGTAATAAAAATTTCATTTCTTTGTTATATACATCAAAAGCTGTTAAAGATAAAAATAAAAAATATTTGAAGTTAATGCTGTCATAATTTTCTTATAAAATTACTTTACAAATATTATAAAATACATGCATTGAGTATTAATATGTGTTTATATAAAAAATTTAATATTGTTATTCATAATATAACATTTCCAATAGTTTAATTTTGTGTTTGCCTTATTGTTTCTAAAATTACTAGATAATACCTTCAAACAATGCATTCTGTTGCTTTATACAAAGCCAAAGGAAATACCAATTATTCTTATTGATTAGGTTCAGATTTCCTGACAGGAAGTCGATTCATCACAAAAAAGAACACATATCTTACTAGTAACTTAAAAACTTACCTTAATGCATAGTAAGATACACGTTAATCACATTTACAGCAACCTTTACTATAAATGAGACTTAAAATATTTTAATTTGCAGGAAAACCAAAAAGTTTTGGAAGATAACAAATACTTTTTTGATTACTATGATTTAGAGAGTGAATACCAAGATAAAAGAATCCCGTTTTTGTTTCAGTTGTTCCCGTTATTATTTAAGGTATAAAATTTTTATGGTTCTGATTTGAAATACGTATTTTTATTATTTGCTTCATTCGTTAGTAAAAGATTAAAATACATTATACAGACGTACAATATTCTAATACTTACATTTCAATGATAAATGTTAAATTGTGTATTACATTACAAATTATCATTAGAGATGTTTTCTAAATAGAAAATAATTCTTTTTTTATCTTTGTTTTGTAATAATATCACTGGTAAAACATTCATTCAAGACATTCGAAAAAAAATTAGAAATAAAGGAACTATATATTATAGAATAAATAAATTTGAATAAAAACAATGTGATATCTCTGGATTATTTTGGAATTTTTAAGGTTTGAATATTTATAAATTTTAAATGTATTTTGTATTATAGTATTTTGTTGATGTCTTTGAAGAATTAATGTAACATATTCATTTGAAGAATGAGTAATTTTTTTAGTTTACTTTAAGGTTCAACTATCTTATATTTCAGTTTTTGAGAAACGCCATTTTCACATAAACATATCGGCATCATTACATAATGTCTGTACTTGATTTTCCACTATACTTTTATTGAAACAAAATATTGTGTTAAAAAACAAGTTTTTTTTATTGCAAAAATAATTATTCGTTTATAATTATCTTTAATTATAATTATTTTTTTATTTATATGTACAAGAGTATTGACAGTAAATTCATATGGCATATTAACAAATGCGTCCACTTTAGTCTGAAAAACTAAAAATATTATTTGTTCATAAATATTACGGGAAAAACATAAAAAATAATGTTTGGATTTCATCAAAGAGTTTTTATTTCTTTATAGCTTGTGTATTATCTATATAAATTAACTTCAAAAAGTACAAATTAATTTTTATACCACTCTTTAAAATAAGTTAATGGTTGTTAAATCTCTTGCATTCATGTAAATAATAAAATTTCAGAATTTTGGAATTTCAAATACGAAATACTACGTATTTGTCACTAAACACTATATTTGCGAAACAGTTATTTAAACCACAAATAATTGTCAATCTATATATTCAGTTTCTTATGCCAAGGACAAAACCCAGGCAACCAATCAGACTGCATCCAATAGTAGCAAGTATACTTTATTATTTATATTTATTTATTTCTATATATTTATTTATAATATATATATATATATATATATATATATATATAT